>PNEQ01116601.1:12578-29235 GCA_003012365.1 Medauroidea extradentata | reverse complement strand
CATACGTTTGGCACAAACAAATTGCGTTTAAATAAATAATTTGGTCGAGGGAAATAACTAAATTAGTTTGGAGGACTCCAAGCTTGATCTTACCAACAAAATATTGTTTAGCTGAAGCAAACGTCACCCAAACAAATATATTTAGTACAATGAAACAATTCTTTCTCTCAGTGATATGTGTGACGTGTACAAATTAACACACTGGAATGTTCCTGATGGCTTGTATTTTGTGTTGATCGATAGGGTGATTAAAATTGTAAAAGATATAATATTTTGTTAATTTTTCCACTAAAATTCATATTTAGGTACTATTTCTTCAGCACTACAGGATACTACCTAGTATCACTGGGTGAAGCGATGTTATACTCGGTGATGTCACTGCGGAGTGGTACGCAATTCAGTCATTTTCACAAGACGTTTTAAAATTGAACTTAAATCCTCTTTAAAGTCTTAAAGGCTTAACAAATTAATTATATTAAATTTCTGGCATTATGTTTACCCCGACATAAACTGGGCTTCTGGATTAGATTTAAGCTCTCTCTATCTCACTCTCTCTTTCTCTCTCTCTATGTATATATATGTATATATATGTGTGTATATATATATATATATATATATATATATATATATATATATATGTATATGTAGGTGTGTGTGTATGTGTGTGTGTGACACTGGAGTTTGAGATAAAATTTACCAACAAATTCTAGATTCTTAGATATAAATAAATATATAAATCTACGCACTGAATTCAGCAGATTGTAATCGGCACAAACTTCGCAGGAACGGGAGTGAAATTTTTACGTTAATTCGCCGCTTCGGCGTTGCCATGATCGAATTAGTACTGGAACCTCCTGGACAGACGGTCATTAACGCCATTCTTCCTTCAAGTTCACCTGAGAAGTCATCCTCGATTATCTAGGAATCCTCCAGAAGTCAGGGAGCTTGGTACACAAACTTTCCTCTTCAGAAGCTTAAAATGTTCCTAACATTCTGCTACCACAAATCATCTAAACTGACTCACTTTTTTATTCCTTGACAAACTAGCTTCTCATTACACCAAATATTGTTCAAGAACTGTATAGGGAAGTCATAAGAAAAAACACGAGACATGTTATTTCATTCCAGTTCACGCTGATATAGGCGCTGTTACAAATTGCTCTATGAGTAGTTTTAGGGTCGATTGCAGAGTCAAGTAAGGAAAGTCTTGAGGTAAGTGTGAAACTAAGGTGAACTTGAGTAAATTCTAAGAATTTTTCGTTTGCATTGTACGTTCAGGAAATTGAGATATCTCAGTTGAGGTGGAGTGTTACCACAAGATTCGCGAGAAAAATTATTTCTCTCCGTGCATTGACTAGTGACTGTAGCTAAAATGTATATAATTTTTCATTTATTATGCATAAATCTTACATGTTGACGATTTATTTATATTTCGTGTTTCGCATACTGTAAAGCTGAAAAAAAAGCAAAATAAAGTGTTAAAAAATACGTTGATTTATTTTATAAAATGGTATCGTAAACATTTGGTTTGAAAAGAAAGTGAAATTAAAAAATATGACATAGCTTAATGCAAAAATGTACAACGAATATAAATTATGCTGTAAATGCTAGTGCAGTCTTTCATGTACACCACGGTTATGTTCTTCCTCTAAAATATTACCATTAAATTCAAAAGAATAATTTTATTTTCCCCAATGTGTAATTTTTACCATGATTGATATGCAGCTTCAGAAATTATTAAAGAAGGTTCATTGCACACCTTAAAAAAATTCTAAAATTCTCAGTTTTTCCTTAAATTTAACTCACTTTTCGTCTATGCAATCAGAATTTCTCACAGTTCACTCAGAGAGGCCACATATTTTTCTCTATATGACTTTTCAATCAGACCTAAGTTCCATACATTGTTGTTAATAAACAGAAATGCAATCATGACTTTAGAATAAGGCATGCACTTTTAATTATTATTTTGATAAGTGAAATTTTAAAATATTGATAAAAAACATTCTCATACTATAAGCCTGAAGGCCGATTCACATTGAAGTTAAGATGCAGTTTCTTAAGATACCTTTACGTTACAGATGATCTGAGGTATAGGTCCAGCTGCAGTGTTTTCATATTCAGTTATCAGCGATGCAACGGTAACTTATCTATGTCGAAGTAGAGTCAACTTCAACTTAACGTGCAGGTAAAGTTAATAGCAGCCAATGGGAAGAAGAATTATTATTTTGTTGGCTAAACTCTAAAGTTGCATACGAGATTTTGTCACGTTTATCGTAACCTCAAACTGTGTTATGCTCGTGCATGTACCAGATCGTATGAAAAGAAGCATAATTGTCGTGGTTGTGTTCTTAGGTGTGCTGAAAGCATAATATTCATTACTGTCGTTTTAAGTATATCATATTTCAATTCCACGTAAGATTTGTAACTCGTGTGTCATGGCATTCGTGAGTGGATTGTCTAATTTATGTGTGTCTTTATTCATATTTTAATGTTATATATTTCTAAATGATTCAGAACTAATGTTTTGAGAATACACACGGCATTTGTACAAAGACTCTGCAATAAATTTTACTAGAAGGTTTACATGTTCAATGTTCACAGGTTCAAAGTATTTAACTAACCATATTTCAAATTAATTCAAAATTAGACACGGTTAACATATTCCACTAATAGGAATTAATCATATTAATGCTAATAGGGAGTTATAAAGAAATAATGATCACATACCTTTAATTTTAATCCATATAGCTACACCTGACAAAACATGACATTAGCGTCTGTATGAAGACAAGAATGTGGTTGGAGTAGTGTTGATGAATATGAAAGCAATGATGCAAAACAAAATGTTGTGTAGGAAATGCAGAATATTGCTTTTCGTCCGTTATTAACGTTTGCTAAAATTACATTTAAGGTGAGATAAATATTATCAGTTAAAAAGAGTTTAACACTTGGCCGTGATGCCAACTTAATGTGTGATTCTTCATTTCTACAACGTTTGTGATACTTTTTTTAAAGCCTAAACAAGAGCAGGTGTCAAAAATGTGTCTACAATATTCTTCGTTAAATTTGTTATACTATGTATTATTTTATTATCTCAAAGCAAAGTAAACACCTGAGACCCGAGCTTATCATTTTGTGACAAATGTAATTGACGAAATTTAATGACCCATTGAAACGAATACAAACACTCAGTCCTGAACTTAACATGGTAACTGTAAATTCTGTGGTGTTCGATTAAAGTGGTATAACTCGAAAAACGGAGAAAATTGTGTTAATTTAGGAGCACATTCTACATGTTATGTTCTACGTCTGGGTAAAAGGCTATAACTTTAATGGATGTGAGAAGGTAAAACATTAAATTTGGAAGTATGTTTGTTCCATTATACACAGTAGAACTTCGAACTTTCGTCTTCGATTTACACAAAACGCCATTTTTTACTTATACCACTTTACCCAAACACCACAGAATTTATCCTCTCCAGCCGGGTATCAAGTGTGGCCCATTATTTATTCATCGTACCTCTTAAATGGCATCCGGAGTGTAAATTTATTATTTCATTTTGTAATGGGGCATACTAAAACGAATTGATTATGATGATTTAATACTGTATTTTTAAGATGATAACTAAAATACTGCAGCATTCGTTTCGTAATTTAATTGACTTTGAAGACGGTTCTAAGCATTTTTTGTCACATTAAGGACGAAATGTTTCAATTTATTAAATATTTAGTATGCCCGCTACTCAATAACTAAACCACGTTTCCCTGCTTTTAAATACATTTCATAACCACAGTTTAAGCTCAAAATGTATATGAGTTTGAAGAATTACATTACGTCAGAATTTTGTATGCAAGCCCATGAAAAATCTTCATTAGAGAACTTGAATGTTTGTAGAAGCTAACAGAAAATATTGTTAAAGTTAATTTGTTACTTTGCGCTTAAACATTATTTTTCTAAGACAGTGTTTTACACTAATGAAAGCAACCTCATCAAAATCTGTTTTCTCGGCTGGTAGTATACGAACGCCACACGACTCGAGGCTGTGAATAATCCGCAGCTGCCTGCTCCCTCAGCTAAATACAAGGCAGTTTGTTTAGATTAATCTGACTACCTTTTCAGTTGCAGGATTTACTATCGTCAGATATAGAAATATATTTTTTTTAGGAAGAATAGCTTACAGTAGTCGCAATGTTTCTCTACGGCCTATAATTTTCTTGAATTACTTCACAATTTTTTCATTTATTTGGTTAAACATGGGAATGAAATTGCGTTCCATGACTATAGACTTGCCTGAAATATGCATGCCTTATTAATTTGAGAGAGTGCATAATGTAGTAGCTGAACCGGTTTTCCATTTACAAAAAAAATATATATATATGTATAAAGAACTATGTGCCAATGGAAACAATGGTTTCGTAACTGAAGAAGTGGCGTTACCACACCTCCTCAAAGCCTTGCCCTCTGACGTTTGCCGGGTGGCAACTGACGTTTGTAGAGGTACACATGTACGTTAGAGGCAACATAATAGTGAGAAAGTGCACAGTTTATATATGTTTATCAGTGATCAGGTATACACGACTTGGACAAATGACTATAGAGGCCTGTTGTAATGCGTTGCATCTCATTATTTATTATTCTCTTTCGATATTTTATATTGCGTTCGATGGCTTGTTCTTTTCGTGGCAAGAGACAAACTTCGTAAACAAGGAAGAGAATCAAAGCAGCGAGGATGCAAAATAATTGGCACAAAAATAAGAAAAAAAAAATAATGACGGCTGTGGTTCACTGTATGTATGTTTCGGAAAAAAGTTTTCAATTCCTTTTTTCTTTTTAAAATTCCTTTACAAAGAACTAATTTTTAATAAAAACTTACAGTCGCGATACTTCTGCTATATTTTTTGCTGAATGCTGGTTTTTGATACAAAAAATTATATGAAAAAGTCTTGAATATTGTAGTAAATGAATATCGTTTGCAGAATAATAATTAATTCATTAATGTAGCTTATGATGTCCGTAACAAAGTACAATACATATTAGTAATATGAAATAATTTTTGGCTGCCACATGTTTACTTTATAGTTTTAATTGTTAAAAACGTTATAAATAATTCCTTGCGTTTTGTATATGTTTCATATTTTGAAGAATATGGTAGAGATATCTCACCGTCCGATACGTTTTTCTCCGGTTATGTATGTAGCTATCGTCAATTAATATTTTTCTTAAATAAAAAACAATTATTTACAGCATTAAAAAATTATGTATTTACAAATAAAGAATTTTTAAATGAAATATTTCAACTATAGGATATTTGTGTAGATACAATATGTAACCCTTAACATGCGCAATCATTGTTTTTTATTTTCAGCACGGATATTTATGGTTATAATATGTGTCACTGTTCGGTTAACAAAATACAATAAATATTGCATTACAATATGTATATAAACGGCGTGGCAAAATTTATTCTGTGATGCTGCGCGGCAGTTCTTTTGTGATGTACTCAAAATATTATGTTACAACATTAAAAGAGTCAATGTAGTAATATTTTGTGAGATGTACCATTAGTGTAAATAACAAATTTCTTTTTTAATTAAGCAGTGGTTTCTTGTGGTTTAGGTGGAAGTCATTGGAACACATGGCTACAACAGAATTCGCCATTTTATTTGCCAAAAAAATGTATAGTTATTATATTATAAATATTAAGCAACACCTAGAAACATATAGATATTTTGATCTAGGCCGAAAGTTATTTTGAATGTTACCAGTAATGACATCACAATGACAGTATATTAAAAAATTTATGGTCGCGGATAAGGTTAACAGACGTCAGCCAAAGGACAATTCATTTTTTGTGATTTTTTTTTTAATCCGGCTGGATTTTTCTTGATGCTCAAGAATGTCCCGCTTTGTAACAGAGTGAGACATAACCTACGTAAATATGTTCTGTTAGTACACAGCTGCATACTAAATTAATCTTCATGAAGCTGTTGCCACGCACATAAAGCGGCTTTTTACGTCACGATACATGTGTTGCGTGCACTCGGCTATTCACATAAACATATTGTGTAGTGTCCTTTGATACATTATGAGTTGTTTAGTATTGATAGTGTTATTTATATTAAAATATGCTTCATTAGTATTCAAATTGGTATTCATATGAAAATTGCATAAGGTAATTAATTTATGTATTTAAAAAATTGTCATTGTCATCTTTTTTAGAGAAATGACATCTTTTACGAGATGAATGTTCTCAGTGTCTGGTAACATTACTCGAGGAGGTCCTCATCACTCCCAGTGCTACTGCCTCCAGTTGAATGCTGAAGGGGGATGGGAAGGAGGGGCTGTACACTATTCTCACAACGTTTCGTTGTTTTACATTTCATAAATTTGAATGCCTTTAAAGTGCACGATGGCCGAGTGGCTGCAGTTAAGTGGCAAAAAAATTTCATAAGAAAACATTTTTGTAGCAATTAATGTCTAAAATAAGAGAGAGATTTTGGTCAGCGTTTAACATCAAAGTCTTTAGCGCTGGCGAAGACTGAAATGAGGTGAGAATGGAGCAGTGCCAGAATGAATAGGCGGGGGAAACGGGAGTTCCCCGAAAAACCCGCCGATCAGCGGGACCGTCCGACACGATACCCACATGCGAAAATCCGGGGGCAGACCCCGCCGGGAGTCGAGCCCGGATCGCCTTGATGGGAGGCGAGAGATCTGACCTCTCGGCCACCACGTACCCCTCTAAAATAAGAAAAAAAATGTACCTGAAACAAATATTAAAATAAAAATATCATGCTTGAGAAATGCTGCAGACCTTGACCTTTGGGTCTTCAATCACTCTCTCACAACTTGTCTTAGCGTGTCTAAGGGCCATATCTATAAACGGCTTTCGAATGACAACCAACTGCTCACCAATGCGTTCTCTATGGGGATAGCAGTTGGTTGTCTTACGAAAACCGTTTATAGATACGACCCTAATTGTAGAGACCAACTGACCTACATCTTACCTTCGAACATTTCAGAGGTCCTGCCACTTTCCGTGGTCGCTCTTATTGCTTGCCTGCAGTAGTTGGAGAAGGAAGTCTAGCTGGGCAGGAGACGGCCTTGAACCATTTACCGGCGTCGGGACGAATGCAACGAGCCGTCTCGGCGTCACGCGACGGCATGTTAACGGCGCTTTGTCCGGGGGTGCTGTGCCGCGGCCCGTTTCTCCCCTCAGCGAAGCGTGCACACGTTGAAGCCCGGTTCACACGTGCGCTGTGAACGCCGGGGCCGCGCAGACGTGGTAACTACAGGCCTTCAGGATTTTCCCAACATTTACTGTCATACTCTTACATATTGTTGATGACTTCGGGGCACTGGTGCACGGAAAACATGTAAATTTTTACATTACGCATTATGCCTGGTACTGGAGAGTGTAGCTACCTGCTTCAAGTACCACGTCCAGAAGTTCGATTCTTGAGTTCTTGTGAGATTGTTCCGAAATCCCGAATCTTACTTCCAACATTTTGAAACCATCATTTCACTATGGCGGAATGGTATTTTTTAGTAAAAATTCCGAAGTGCGAAATGCGATAGTATAATTGCTAGGGACTTGGAACTACTGGTCTTCAATCAAGAGTACATGAAACAGACGCTCATTTATTTCATACACTGAATGCAATCTGGAAAAATGTAATAAACGAGAAAGACTATTTTTATACCTTCTCATCTGCCGTTTCGAATATTTTATTTAGCATCCGGTAATGGATTCTGTACAAAATAGTACAATAGATCACGTTGTTTTCGAGAGGATTTAAGAATATATCATCCAAGTGGTGTTATGCAATCTCGCTATGGAAATATTTCACAACAACTAAATAATGGGGCCCCTGACAGCAAAATTGGCAGCTGCAACTGCGATTGTTATGAATTTATGAGGATTTTGGAAGATCACGTACGCTTTCAGAACGCCCAATACAGATGTAATTCATAATAATGACGGAGATAATTAATGTAAAAGAAACCTTACTTCGTACATTGAGATACTTACATTTCTGATCTGCCGTATTAGTAATTGATAAGTGATCTTTGAAAGAACTGTGCAATGGGAGTGCATGACTGGATTTATTTTCTTGGACATACTCCATTGCAAAATATTATATATATTTCGCAATGGAGTATGTCCAAGCAAATAAATTCAGTCAGTAATTGATAAGTGTTAAACTATGTTCAGTGACAAAACGTTTCAGTTTTGTGACAAAATGATGTTATAGTGGGCCTTATGTTACAATTTCTACATTTATTCTGTAAAATCATTTCAACTTCTATTCCATAAACCTAAAAGCATCACTAGTGATCAACTCCTTTAATAACATCAGAATATTGTACAATATTTGAATATTTTAGTTTTTTTAAGTTAAGTAAACTTTGGGAAGCTTAGCTAAAAACAATAATATCTGATGGTTTAACTATTCAACTCAAGATGTATTTATTAATTAAATGTACACTACATCAAGACTATAAAAACAAGATAACATGCTTCTATCATCTAACGGTCACGAGCTACCGGAAATAACTGTTTTTACGAGTAATAATTTACTAACTACAAAATGGAGCACACATTGTAACGTCGTAAAAATATCACACAGATGTGTTGAACATATTAAATTGGAGCCTATTTTATAACAAAAGTAACATAACTTCGGCTAATCAATGACTCGAAGAGAAATTTCTTTAAGTCAATAACTATACATAATTTTGTAATTTTTGTTTTGTAACAATTAACCTACATACAAAATAACAGTTTTCTGCACAAATTTGTGGTGGTTTTGCGATATTTACTCCCATTTAGGATAAAAAAAATATATTCGCAAAAACTGCGCAAAAATAAGAAGCCGCGTGACCTTGAAACTTATTTATTAGTAGTCGACCACCTTGGGTTTACCTCTTTTCATTCTATAACATTTAATTATGTGGATGTACGAAAATTTTTTCTCTACATGACATACATCTCAATACGTTGGACTCTCATTCGGGGGGACCCGGGTTCGATTACAGGCTCCGCCCATCATGATTTCCGTTGTCCATGGTTTCCCGAAATCACTCCAGACAAATGCAGTGATGGTTTCTCAGCAATGGCCATGGCCGACTCTTCAACGAGACGGAAAATCTATTAGTTCCCTAACTACAAATAGAAACCACACTTCCAAATCGAAAGGGATACATCTTTTTCATAAATATGAGTATTTTATGATAGGGAACCAACATTTGGAAATCTTTTGGCAGAATACCAACTGTTTGTTACGTTGTAAATGAGTTAACAGGGGTATTATTGGCGAGAGATTACCAAATTTCGTGTGCATGCTTCGAGACAATCGCTCTGAACTGCCAGAAGACGTAGTGGTATGAAGAGTTACTGAATTTATGTTTCTCTAACCCAATTAGAGAAAAGTAGAAGAATAAAGAAATATAATTTTTTAAAAATTAATTATTATGATTGTGTTATGCATATCTAGACCACAATCTCTGACGACGAAATTTCATAAACTTTACTGAGAAGCGAAAAGTTACACTAAACCCAACGTTCACACTATTGAAAAGCCATGCAAAGAGGAGTCCTCAACTGGCGCATGGACGGCGTTGCAGTGTGTCACGCGTATTCTTTTTCACGCGAAACCCTTAACTTATTCATACTATGTTTATCTACGAAAATAACACACACTTGAAACTATGCTTCTAGGTTCCCAAACATTCAGCATGCTTGTTAGAAACATGATTTTCTGGCTTCTCAGAAGGGCAAAAAACGGTTTCTTTAGACGCTGTAACTCCGAAAATATATTACCCGAATTCATAAAGAGCAAAGCGAGAAGCATGCATTGATATTTAATTCATACATACTATTCAAAAATAAAATGTTGTTGTCATCGGTTAAAGTCCCGTAGGAAAAGAAGATTACAACGAAAACCTTGTACGCCGATCTGGCACGCTGCGATTAGAGGCGATATGCTTCTCGTCAAGCGTGGGATACTGGCTCTTATCGCTACGCTGTTCCCACGCGTCAAAGGTGGAAATTCGACACTGGCGAAGACTCCTCTTAAAGCCGTCAAAACCTTTTACCAAAAATGTGGGTCTCTATACTTTATTTACTACACTGACTCCTAAAAAAAATTAACGTTTTATGCGTGACTTTGTCCCACTCCCTTGAAAGTTACTATGATACATGTGTCGTTTTACTGTTGTATTCATTGTGCCTAATATATGGAACAGTTACACAGAAAAAAAACATGGTATTATCGGTACTCAAAAAGTAAATAAGTAATTGTATAGGATGTTGCATATAAATATTTCAGAGGAACAACTCTCTTATCAAGTGAAACAAAAAAATATTTTATAAACATAGGTCCTGAACTGCACATAATCTTAGCGCGCGGGCGTGTTGTGGAATGCCATCACAGCTGTCATTGACAACAACACAACAGACAAGTAGACTTTAATTGCATTGTACGTGTTGTCAGATGTATCGTTCTGAATTTACATGATCCAGACTGTACACTGTGTACTGTACGTTATTCGAGATCTGCTGCACAGAAACTGTGCATTTCTTTTGTTTGTTTGGATTTTAGGATAGTTTCCCAAAATTATTGCCATTCAATTTTACAACAGCCTGAGTACGTCCTATAGAAATGAAAAATTACAATTTGTTGTTGAGACTACTTAATTATATTATAGTTTGTCCACACAAGTAATAATATCTGCAGGAGTCTTATTTCTCGTTAGTTGTGACGTGTAAACGAGCATTTCGTACCTACAGCATACTTTTGCTCGTAAATTGAGGTTGCAGCTACTAAATCTAAAATTTAATTCGTGACACAAAGGATTACATAAAATGTGAACTTCATTTCTTGCCATTGATTCCTTGAGTCCAAATAATCAATTTTGAACTTTGTGCCCTATCTCTATGATCCCAAATATGGAGACCTGTAGATGAGTAACAGTAATTTCGGCATTGCCAAGCTCATGACAAAGCAGAGCAAGGAAAAGGTTACAGGAAGCAGGCGTGGTACGTAGAAGACCGTTTTGGCAGACGCTCGGCTCATTAGCGGCGTTGCCACGTTTACCAAGACAGGAATTACAAAGTCTCTGACCCAGTGAGTTGGATCACACGATTCACATTCTTAAGGGCGCTTATTCGATTTGCCGTTTGGCCATCCTAGTTTCAGGTTTCAAATTTGTTTCCCCAAAAAACACTCCAGGCAAATAGTGGGATGATTCCTCGTTACTGGACAAGTACGATTCCTTCCTTATTTCATGTTATTGAACCACTCATTCTGTATAAAATGATTTCGTTGGTGAAGACGTGAAAAGCACTCTGCCTGCTTGGAAATGTGTTGTGCTAAGTGTTAAGGAACAATAGGGGCTGTAGGGGCCATCTTGACGAAATGCCGCATCGCCCTCTATGAATCATGTACAGAACCCGACACTTTTTCCACTTCATTGGTACCTCATTCTTATATCGTATGAGCGAGACTTACTCTTTCTACTCTATGAATTCAACTACAATAAGTGGGTCAGAAGAGACATTCTCAGATTACACGTGTCCATTTTCAGTTGCTTGAACTACGAGATAAGTAAGGCAAATATACTTTAATTCACGTCAACAGCAAGGGATTAAAGACTTCGTGACAACAAATGTACACAGTGACAAGAAATGTTAGAGGAATCACCAATGGAAAGACTGGGGGAACCATGTCTGAACTATTATTGACATGTCCTATAACTATCGTTCAGGAATATAGGTCACTCTTTCTCACTGGAAGAGTATAAGATATGTCGCCCACAAATATTCATAGCTATGACCCACGATTTTTGGTGAAAAGAATTCTGCAACAATTTGTTTCAATGCCTTATGTGCACATATGCAGTTCTGCTTCATGGTCAGTGATTGGCTGTTTTTAACTCTCAGAGTCTTGAAGTTCCACCCACAAATCACAGACGTGTGGTGTCATAGTAACCGCGTTAGTGTGGGAACAGTCAAATTAACCATTCCTATATTCTGCCAATAACCATAAAGCAGTGTTGCAGATTTGGAAATAAGGCACTGAAACAAATGGTTGCAGAATTCTTTTCACCAAAAATCGTGGTCTATACTCATAGCTGGATACACAAGCAGGTCGATCTTGGTTAGCCCTTACGTCAGAGTTATGGCGACTAATGGACAGTTCAAAATATGCCTATATGCAGAGGTTGGTGCTACATTTACAGTAGAAAAGTATTATTTTGTTTGAGTTGGAGAATATGATTTCAAGTTCCAGCCAATACAAAACTTTCATGAACAAAAATATTAAACAGCTATAACATGTCTGGTATGTACTGAACTTTTAGTTATTGTTATAGGAAGAGATATTTATTCAACGTGTGAATGTAACTGTTAAACATATATGGTGAAGTGACGATTACCTTGTGGTAGTTGTGTGGAGTTTCCTGCTAATGTTTATGTCGCAAGCTAGTGTATACGCAATTATAGTTGTCTTGTTACTACCGACGTTGGTTCGCAGAAAAACTAATACCGGATATTTCATTGCTCTCTTCGCTTAACTTTTCAATAGAATTGTCAGCACTTGGCCACAGTATCTTTCATAATCGTTTACCTGTTTGTATGGGGAATCTCAAAACCAAGCGTAGTAAATCCAGTAATTATTATTTTTTTTATTTCAATGAGTCTCCCCAAGACTTACTGTATTCAGACAAAATTATTTTATTTTAAGTTTCTTATTATTACAAGTATATACTTTATATGTGGGTAATTTTCTGTGTTCTTTGGGATAGAGGTCTTATAATTAGAAATAACAGAGTTAAATTAAGTTAATGATTTACTAGCTCACAAGCTTACAAAAACACACAAAACAGCAGTCAACTATAACGTTTACAACACCTTTAATTATACACACGATTACTACTGTGCCACAGAACGTTAATTAATTTTTGACAATTAAACACAAGGATATTTACCATTAATCAATTAAAGACTACAAATCACAATAAAAATTCAGTCATATATCCAGTCAACAGTCTCTCAAATAGTGACAGTGTACAACCTTAATAGTCTGCTGTGGTGATGAATCGCCGTGTGCTGCGCAGCACCCCGAGTGCACCGCTGTCTTCACTCTTGAGGTCTTCGGTTCGACTCCCGTCGCGCACCTCCTCTTCACCCGACAGACCGCCGCAGCAGTCCTCTTGTTTCGTCCAACACTGCTCCGAAGGTAGCCGCCTGCCGCCTCACAGTAGACTCTGATGTCACCAAGATGTCTTCACCAGTCTCTCCCCACAAACATAGCACCTTCCTCTAGCAGGATCAATAGCGAACTGTCCCCGAATTTGTCGATTCAGCCCTTATATACTCGGCGAAACAGTAGGAGGGGGATTACAGCATTACAGGGGTCTAAAAATAGACATTTCATCATACTTCGGACGTGACTTGAGTCTCGTAGGCCGCCTCGTAGGGTAAAAGCGCAGTTGGGACAGGTATCTATGACGTAGTTTCGGCGTGACTCCCATCACGTAGCCGCCCGGCTGCTGATACAGGGGCCAGTCCATAAGGCATTACGACACAGGTACCAGCCAGTCCGCCCTCAGAATTACAGGATGCAACATTATTATATATGCCCAGTAATTGTTTAAATGGTATTTGTGATTTAAAATCAAAACAAGCATTGTACAAACACTACTGTAAATACGGCTTAGTTTCCTTTGAAATCAATTTTCGTCGATTCCTAAATAAAAAAAAAATGCTTGGCTACGTTACATTTGTACTTGATTGTTGCTTGGGGATAAAAATATTAGCGAAAGAACTAAATGAAAACTGAAAATAGCCATATAATCCAGGCAATTAAATAAACAACAATTTTAAACTAAGAATTAAGGGCAAAATATGTATGTTACCCTAACAGATTACACGACAAAACTTAATAGTTCTTTTTATATCTGGGACTAAGGCTTTAAAAATTACGGACATTTTAATAGTATTTGTAAACAGCTGTAAGGTACAGCACTTTCAGGTTATGTTACAATTCAAATGGTAATAATACTTATATAAGATCTGAGGTATGATGCACTGGTTACATATAATATTTTCAATATTTAACAATATTATTTTACGCGTTTTCTGGTATAGCTGGAAATCAGGAATATTAATTTAAAATACTGGAATGTGATTCTGGCATACCGGCACATTACTTTCCTTATGTTTGGTTAAATTAGTACATAAACACGGTGACATTACGATCTAATCACATTAGTAATGTATTACAGTGCCAATAAGTAATAGAAAGTGTACTAAATTAAAAAAATTTGGTTTCATTACAAATTGTTTAAATTTTCTTATTTAAATTTAGGATAAGTGGAATCTGTATTGTCAAGTTGGAGTGTGACACAGGAGCTTTTGAGAAAATGTTTTAAATAATTTAATAATGCTGGAAGTTGTGGTGAACAACAATTGGACAAATTCAGTTGGGACCATACGTGTAAAAACAGTTATCCTAAAAATATACGGATGGCAAATATATGTGGATGGCACAGTGTTTAGTATCGTCCGCAAACAGCCTTTGCAACATTTCCTAAACTAACGTCAGCATTTTATTTATTTTTTTTTAATTTAGTACGTCTCAAAAGTTAAAAATGAAATACTTTGGTGATATTGTAAAATATATTTTTATTGCATTTGGCCCGATATAAGCATGTCTCGTAATCTGGTACTGAGTTCCCTAACTTCCGATAGCAATGCCATCACAAAACCATTATTACGTTGTTAGCACCTGGACCTTATGCAATCAATGTAGCTCTTGATTTACAATGGTAGTGTGCCAGCAGGCGATCTTCAGCTCGTGCAAATTACGTAGTAATATTCTTGAACCATCATCTGTCTCGTTAGTATGACTTACTATCTGAATATCTCCAGTGGAATAAATAAGTATGTTTCAAGGACGTCTACTAACACAGACAGGCAGGCGCCTTAGACTGCACGTACGTGTAAAGCGGGCGTCAGTAGCGACTCGTTGCTCCGATACGCAAGGGATCAAATATCGACCAACCGGCACCCAGACAAAACATACACACACATCGAGCGTAGTCACTCAGTGGTTAAGGTGCCCGTCTGGCCTAGTCTACGAGTAGTGTGTAGAGCTTCGGCCGTTAACTGATTATTTGAAAACTGCTCATCGCACATGGCTAAAATCGGCTTACGAGTAGCTTTTAAAGAACGTTACAAGTGTGCATTTCCATTTCAAGTTAACTAATACACATCAAGGGTGCGGTTTACATCAGTTTTCAAAGTTATTTTTAATTATTATATTTGTTCCAGACATTTTATTTATTTTAGACATAAATTGTGACTAAATTGTCCTTTAAGGGAATTTTACGTATCTCTCACAGTTTTTGCATAATAACTCGTAAACGTCAAAATTTGTAGTTTACGGTTTTATGCACGCCACTAAAATCAACTGACATACCGAACTGGAAAAAAAAATATATATATATATATATATGTATATATAACATAACTTGACACATATCAAAAAAATAAAAAATGTATATTTTTTAAATTAATTCTTTTTTTGTAAATTTTTAAATTTTCATTTTAAAATACAGCATTTATAATTAAATAACAAAATTTTTACTTTTTATATTTTCAAGAGGCGACAGTGGGTCTTTTTGCGGTCTTTTTTAGGCGTGATAATCATGCAGCAGAACCTTTTGAAAGAAATAGGTGTGTACTAAACACTTTTATCTTTAATAAAACACGTCATAAACAGGTAGGGTCACAACTGAATGTCTCATACAGGCACATTGTCGGCGAGAATACTGCACGTCAGGTCAGAGACTTGCGTCTAGAGGCTAGTGTGAGGCGTGATGCCCGTGCAATGTCGTTCTTATCGCTTCCGCGCTTCTAGACCCAAACTCGCAAAATACGTGCGTCCAGTCAGCCGCCTTAAGGCTTTGTTACGGAGTTTTGCCGTGATTTCGAAAATATTTTTTTTATTGCTACCAAATATTCAGATAAAAATTTCGCTGCACAGTTTTGACACTTATATGTTATAATTTGTAGCTGAGTTTTTGTAGAATTATACTGAACGGTTTTTTAGATTTCATTACCCAAAGTACCACGTTTTTCGTCGTGAAAATAAGCAAAAATGAAGGAAATTATTTTTTTGCTGGCGAATGGTACATTAAAAAAAAAAAAAAAAAAACGCGTCCACAGTATTGTGCATCGTGTGATTGCACATTGACTCAAATTTTTTCAAAACTTTTGGTTAAAAAATATTTGAGTTATTGGCACCAGTCTGAAAAAAAAAAACTCGGGAACAAGCCCTTAAAAATATGTGATACGTAATATTTTTACATTGATGCAAAACTTCAATACTTTTTAATGGAATGCTTTGTAAAATAAAATTCAAAACTAAGAGAGTAGGAATACGATGAACAACTCTATGTAGGATTAAATTTTCTTTGTGACAGAAGAGGTGAATTTCTGCCACTCAGAATATTTTAAATAAAAAAAATAATTTAAAACGAAAATTTAAAAATAAAAAATTTTTTTAAACACACACTATATATATATGTATATATATATATATATATATATATATATATATATATATATATATATATATATATATATATATA
>PNEQ01116601.1:0-12478 GCA_003012365.1 Medauroidea extradentata | reverse complement strand
TTTGAAAGACTTTATCTTAAAATCAATCAAGAGTTTATATTTTACATAGCTTCACAGTTTTCTTTCTGCATCTGCGTGATAGGTACGTGGGTCTCTTTAAGAGGACGTTGAAAAGTTGCAGAAATTTTCAAATGCGTTTCATTTCTCGCAGGTGACTAACGTTACCTTATACAACACTTGCGCGCGGAGCCAACGGAAATGTGGAACTTTTAGTTGTTTGACTGGTCTGCAATTCACGTAGAAAAGTTAGGGAGTTTTGAGAAGTGAAGGAGGAACATTTCAGATCGTATATATAGTTACAGTGCGTTAAGCGAATGCGTTCGAATCATGTAAGATACAGGTACTTAATTGATATTCTTTCTGTAAGCCATCGGCTACGAACGAAAGTGATGGGTAACTTTACTCAATAATCCATTACTTTATATTCTTCGAATTGTATAACTTACTCAAATATTTCCCCAGTATTATTTAATCTTGCATTGTAATAAGGATGTTAACAAAATTTCGAAAACAAACATTCCTAATTATATCTTTCCTTAATGGAATACAACATTCATTATTATGAAAAATTAATTTAATTTCTATAAACTTTCACATTGCCCTATAAAACTGCTCGAAATTAAGCATTTTGTCACCCTATTGAAGGAAAAGTAGTGTCGCTTTTTGGATTAATGCATCTTTCATCATAATTCTTGTTTCCTTTCTATTTCTGAACATTAACTTCGTTGTAGCATAAAATATATACCGACAGAATTTCTTACGTCTCACGTGATTATACGATTACATCTAGTTCTGTTTACCATTCAAAACGTTTCCACAGACTATATTCAAATTCATGTTATGTGTTAAACGGTATCAAGCATTTTTTAAAAGAAACGTTTATACATTTTATTCGTAAAAATTAATAAATTGTGTTTAACTGCAGTTCTTCCCCCATAGAGTTCCATTACGATAAATTTTTCAATTTATATTTGTATGAAATTGTTTAAATCTTGTAGGCATTACTAGTGACTACATGATCCTACTGTGGATAATTTTCGGATTGAATAGTATTGCTAAAACGGCTTATCGCTGTAAAAATTTGCACGTTACGTCAGCATTCATCCAAACTAAATCATTTGCATATACATGTCATGTCATGAAGTATTTGTTAAAACAAATCAGAAAACACAACACTTCTTTTATAACTAAAAATATAATAGTTAAGTTTTACTTAATTTTTCAATTATTTAGTACTACATAAATGCATTGTTTTGCATTTTATAACATTTTGAAAATGGTTTGAGACACATAATTTCTATACAAATGATTTGATTTAAATTTGTCCTTTGGTCGTGGTCGTGAGTTATGCTACCGTAACATGTATGTTGCCACTTACATAACCGTTATTGTATTGCTATGCAAGTGAAAATTATTCCATATTGTGGTCGTTATAAACGTCCACAAATCTAACACAGTTTCATTCACATACAGGATTATAAATTTTTCTCACTTGAATTGCGTCACAAGCGTTGCCAAATCTGCAGCAATTGCAACAATAAATACAGGAATTAATATGCTATATCTAATTAGGCGGGGTCTAGTCATCTGTGAATTGAAGTAAACGACATTGCTTAGTTACTTTTGTTATCTTTGGCGGGGTCTGTGTTACTACAGGTTCTTTTTACGTTATATTTAATACCATGAAAACTATTAACAAATAAATAATTTCATCCTCAAAATACACTCGAAAACACCCATACATTTACTCACGATTTTAATGCCGCATGAATATATGACTTCTGTTGAATACATTGGTTCTGGACCGAAAGTGATTGCTAGCAAAACATAAGCAATGGCGCTTGTCCACAAACTATTAAATTCAAATATAATTTAATTTTGTTAGGAAATGTTGGTGACTTTAGTGAGTTGGTAGAAAATTTATTTTATTTACTTTGCAATAAATTTTTGTTTCTTACTAGAATCAAATGATAACCTTTTCAAGCAGACGTATTGTGACTTTATTTCCATATGCGTATGTAAACTTTAATGGTCGTCGTACCAGAGCTGTGTAGGCCTACGTAGCGACAAATAACTATTTACATGCCAATTTTATAGTTAGGCTAACTAGTTAGTGTTCGCTATAGTGAGAATGTTTAGTGTTGCTCTAATTCCTTCTGACCGTTCGGTCACCGCGGCCCCGTGACATACGTACTAATTGCTCATTTTTTATTTGTATACATTAAATTTAAAGCACAGTAATACAACCTTATTTGGTTTCCAAGAATCTGATCAATATGAAAATTCACTTTATTCCAGCAAATGCTTTCCAGAGAATGAGGATTTTTGCAAGCTACGTTATTTTTGGTGGATCTGTGACTTAAGGAAACCAAAGATTTTACATAGTTTTTTTACAATGAAAAGATTTTTAACGAACTAAAAAGTATCAAATGCACGTAACTTAATAAACAAATAATTTTACAATGAAAATTTTTTGTATATTTATAAAAGTTCGTAAAAGAATTTTGTAACTAAAATTTTTACGAAAAAAAAAAAAAAATACAGTGCAGTAACTGTCGGTAAAAAGAAGAATTTGCATTGCAGTATTACAATTTCTTCCTTTGAAACTTAATAAACGAAGGATTTTACAAAGAAAAACATTGTACTTTTACAAGGGTATTTAAGACTGCGAAGAAAATCCTTGTAAATTTTACATATATATATTTTTTTGAGAGTGATACGGCGAGCATCTCTGAATGTTGCCAACGTTCCACGACGGACAGAGCCAGGAGACACGACCTTGAATCTCAGTGGACGAAAATTGATATCCACTTGAAGCGTCAGGCTTCGGTGAGCTCGTTCCGCTTGACGTAGGTCAGATAACCGTCAAGCGATGCAGCAAGATGCTTTCTGGAACAAACAATGTTTGCGTATGACGATATCTGCGAGAGACGTCGTATCAGGTGATTGGACAGCGTATGTTACGCATTGTTTACTTCATTACGTAAATGCTCCGTGTACAGACACATTTACACCACACACACACACACGAACACACACATACACTAAAGAACACAAGCTACTCGATCCACATGGAATTTTTAAAGAAAGATATCTTATTGTGTTACCTAGGTATTGCGGCCATGGCGCTTTTTACGACTTTTCACCCTTAAGAGGAGTCCTCGACTGGCGCATGGACGGCGTTGCAGCGTGTCACGAGTATTATTATTTACGCGAAACCGCTTAACTTATTAATACTATGTTAACCTACGAAAATAACACACACTTGAAAACTATGCTTTTGTGTTCTCAAAAATTCAGCACGTTTGTTAGAAACATGACTTTCGGGCCTCTCAAATAGCTAAAAACGGTATTTTTAGACTGCTGTAACCCCGAAAATGTTACCCGAATTCGTAAAGTGCAAAGCGAGAGGCATGCGCTCGTCTTTACTTCATACTATTCAATAATAAAATGTTGTGGTCACCGCTTAAAGTCCTATAGGAAAAATACTACAAGGATAACCTTGCACGTCAGTTAGGCGCGCTACGAATAGAGGCGATATGCTTCTCGTCAAGCGTGAGACACTGGCTCTTATCGCTACGCTGTTTCCAAGAGTAAAAGGTGGAAATTCGACACCGGCGAAGACTCGTCTTAAAGCATAATGACATCTCACCAGGTTTAAGATATTGAGATAAATACATTTTACTCCATTTCACACATTAAAGGATGCCTACGTTGCAAGGGGAAGTCACCTTTAAATTTCTATACTATATATTGAAAATTAACTCTTCTGCCAACTGCCATTGATATGAGAGTTTATAATATCACAGTAGTTCCCCGTCGCTTACCTTACGTGGAATTCAAACCCAAAACCTCCTACTTGTGTTGCAAACAACTACGCCAAGATAGATCGTCACAATTCTTTTGAAATTTAATGAGTATAGGCCTACACAAAGCGGTGTAAGACCAATGCTGACAGTCTGTCTCTGTGTGACCAAATTGAATAGCGACAAATTGCAGTCCAAAACATGTTATGTCCTATACCAAAATTTTTGTTGAAAATTTTCACTGACCCACCCTCGTTAAAGTAAACAGTTCCCTATCTTCGGCTGCAATATGTTAGCATTAAATTTGGTAATGTAACAAAAGAGTAGCGTAATATAGTCTGGTTATTTTATAACGTTTTTGGTAACAGTTTATGAAGGTAAGGTCGTACCACGGTCTTAGAATTACATGTCTCTAAGTACCACTAGTAATGAAGTTAGTGTTGTTTTAACAATGCAATACAGCATCGTACTACCAGTGCTTCTACCGGCGACAACACAGGCTTGCTCCTTGTATATCCATTTACACAATGTTAAAACCATGGTCTTAGAATAACCGGTCTGGACACTAACCTACCTACCAATGCTATTGAGTTGACTCCTTTATGGCTGAAAGTGCCACTAGTAAAGAAGTGTCGTGTTAACAATGCAATGTAGCATCGTATTACCAGAGCCCCTAGCGGCTATGATACGAGCTTCCTACTTGTAGACCACGGTGTAAGAGGAAGAGGTATTGACACTTCCTATGCTCTCCAGCAAGAGAAAGTGACCCCCTTTTTTGTCGCCAAGCGCTAGTAGTAATTTTGTGGAAGATTTGTCTTATTTACGTCTAACAACGGTACAGTTTTCGCAATTGTTTATATAAAATTATGTTAATATGGTAAACTGATATAGCAGATATTTGTTTCGTGTCCATAAATGTATTGGCATGTGTGGAACTGTAAAAAAAGATTATGTACTACTGTTTTACTAAACATATTCGAACAAAATCTATTATTTCCTGCTCCACAAAATTTTATAATCGTTGTAATGTGTGTTTACACGTAAAATATTGAAAAAACATATTTTATGGCTGAAAAAAACTTGTGTTCTAAATACTTATTTGTCTCTGGTATATACAAGCCCGTGTAGAAAGAGGTATACGTAGGCCCATCAATAGAACTGCTAAAACAGGGAGTTGCCAAGCCGTATACTGCCTATGCAAACACATGTCAGTGTATGTGTGCCCTTGTTGCTTGAACGTTTGGCTTCAACGTTTGTACACGTGGTCACTGTAGCCCATAAACATTGTTTCCGCCATAAGAGTCAATGTATTTTATTCGAAGTTTTAAGAGCAATAGAGTAAACATGATTTATCGAATAGCAGATGTGCTGTGTTTATCTCAGTTTACGTTGATTGGAGAACAACATTTTGAAATAAAATTAAAACTCTACAAAATAATTGCGTTTTGAAACACGTTTCTGTGAGCACCAACGACGGCCGTAAAGAACCGACATCGCCTACTGTGTGTGCATGGAAACCATTGTTGAACTAAGTAAATTCATTTATGCCAGTTTCTGCTAGTTATTCAACATTTTGTGTGTAAATTTGTACGTTTTATTGCCATTAGCAAGCAGTTGTACATCGTCAGTGACGTACTTATGCGTAAATGAACAATATATGCGGCCGTATTTTCATGTTAGTTCACTAGGTTTATCTACACAAATAATTGCCACATAATTTGCATTACGCAAATGTAAAACACGGCCTTTAAACTCATGAAATGTAACAGTAGCAGGTGTATTTCACGAATCTGATCGCTCTTTACACCCGAATTCAACGCACGTAACAGTTTTAATTCAAATCTGTCCCTTCTACAGTATCAATACCATACGATCTACGATACTCGATGCTGTGTGTTGGTCAACAATAACGAACTGTTCGTGCAAAACTGGCATATATACGTCGACTTCAAGGAAGTCCAACATGCCATATTCTGTATATTCCTTCCTCCATGGGCTAAAAGAAACAACATTAAAATTATTTCTCCATGGTCATTCCACATTTTCAGAATTTCTGGAACATTTTACATCTTTAAACCCCCTAAATGGTTGAATTTGGAAATGTAACGTAATTGATTTTTAAGATGTTTACGTAAACTTAATTACTATGCAAAAATAATCATCTCGGAAATCAAACAACTTTAAGAGGGCGTGGTACATAATTCAACGATAAATCTATAACTGTAGGTTTGTTGAAGCCAGTCTGGGAAAATTAAACAATAGCAATCCTATACAATAGTTTTACCCAACATTTTAAACAAAATTGTTTCCAGTGTTATGAACTTCTGAGGCACAATCTCTGACGCCGGAACCTCGTTCATTTAACTGCGGCGCAAGAGAACACGCGCAGCGAATTAGTAATTCTGGATAATTATTTACGTATAAAGTTGGCAAATACCATTATCTAAGATTGTCATTGAGTATTTTATCCATATTGGCTTCGAAAAAAGCGTAGGAATCAGTCGAAGTTTCAGCGTTTGTTTATCTACCACGCACTCTTAAGAGATAGAAATAATTTAAACCACTTTTTACATTTTAATGCCCTTAGAGGTTGAATTACAAATATTCCTGAAAAAATGTTTTAAGGATATTGGAAAACTTCATTCTGAAACGAAAACCACCTCAATTTCCGCACGAGTAAAGAGCAATCAAGGATTGATTGAAAACATACTACTATTTTTCACCTTCTTAGTTTTAGAACTTCAAAAAAATAAAAAAATGAGGTAATATGCATTTTCGTAAGTTTCTTTGTGAAACAAAAGCTACCTCGTTATTTCGACGGGCTTAGCGCTACCGATAATTCATTGGAAATATATTTCACCCCGTTTCACCCCCTTAATTTTTGAGTTTCGAAAACTCTGTTCTCAGTTTAACACTACGGTACAAGGGTAGGCCACCCTCAAAATGTTATGTCCTTAGGTCCAGTGGTTTGGTTTGTTCGTTGATGAACGAGTAAGTTAGTGTAATGTGTATGTTTGTGTGTGTGACCGGTGTTTTATGATGTAGGGTAGTGAAGGTAGAGAAGCGCATACGTTAAAACAATGATAGTGCGATACATTTTCACGAAATTAATAGCGAATACACGAAGTCGACCTAGATTACAATAGCCTATAGGTAAAACAGACAGCAGCACAGGCAACTGCAAATAGTTACAATACCTCTGCGTTGACAGTTCCAGGATATAACTGTCAAAACCACGGCTTTACCTATACACTTCCATAAGTAAGGCCACGCACTGATATAGACCGCGATACAGTCAGCGACCCGCGAATTTTGTGAAGAAGTAAGTGAGTGAAGAGATTTTGATCAGCGCTTAACATCGAGGTCTTCAGCGCTGGTGAGGGGTGACATGAGGTGAATATGGAGCAATGCCGGAATGAATGGGCGGGGGAAACGGAAGATCCCCGAGAAAACCCGCCGACCAACGGCATCGTCCGGCACGATTCGCCTTGCTGGCAGGCGAATGGTCTGACCATTCGTCTACCGCGGCCCCCCAGGAAGTTGTGTGGAAGTTTTGTGTGTTTATACAACGAGACTTTGGGTTTCTAAGTAGCTTGCATAACTATTACTTTCTTAATGGAGTAGTTGTAAATTTAACTAATCCTTAGATATAAACGAATAGTAAAAATTCATGAAATCATTTGCTTATTACCGTACCACACGGTGATATGTAAAATCGTCCATTTACTGTATATGCAGAGAATACTGAGATTAGCTTGGGCACAGGACAGTTGAATCTATCCTACCAATAAAATAGTCATAACAACTAACACAATTAAACAATTTAAGTAATGACAAGTTTTTTCTTAATGAAAGTGTGCTTGAATAGTGAAAACAAATATAGGCCTATACTTGGGCTAACAAAATTTTCTGTTAACTGAGCCGAATAGAAGATGCTGCCCCCCTGGTTTTATTCTATTAATCCAACTAAACGTGTAATTCAGTAAACAAAACCACTTACGTCTGACAATGAAATATTTTAATTACGCGGATGTAGTGGTTCTTTTCGGAAGAACTTTAATATGTTTACCGATAGGCCAACCAAAGTTTTATACCTGTACATACTGTGTTATGTAACTACGCTTTAAAATTCTTTTAAAAGTTGTGTTTGATGACGCTTCGTTTAGGTACAGACAATCCATATGATAAAAATGCTACAGAAAACGACAAATAAACACGTTAAAATGGAACGTATGCAACTGCGTAATTAACGTACATGTTAACCATAAAACAATCAGGATAATGCTTTTATAATGGAACAACAGTCTTGGGCATAAGTTCATTAGCAATATCTTAGATGGAGTTTAGTCGAATGGTACCAATCCCCGATTTACTGGAGCTGAGTTAGGGTCAAAGTTTGCTTTGTTACCCTGCATATAAACTTTAAATAAACCGCTTTTTCTAGGCTCTTTGTTATCTTTAAATATTACGAATTAATACTTATTCTTTTTCTAGGACATACTTCCGACCTTATTCTTCTGCTTGATATGATTATAACGAAATTTATTACTTTAAACGTTGGTTCCATTCTGCATAACTCCGTTTACTTCTAAATGTCCCAGGTTCAAAACCTGGAAGTTAATTACTCTTTTATTTTTTCAGAGTGAAGCTCTATGTACTGAATATCCAAGTAATAATGTTGCTGTGCCAATTTAATATTACGGTTTCGGGAAACATAATCAGATCTTCAAAGTGATATGATTTCAGGAGAAAAAAGTTAATTGGCGTTAGGCACAACCATATAATCATATAGCGCGAAACAGATATTTTATTCATTTTAGAAAATCTTTCAAAACAATTCTTTAGTAATAATTGCTAAAGTATTTTCAGTAACTTTGCAACATTAAAAAATTTTACGTTTACAAAGCAAAATGCAAAACCAATTCTTTGTGTTTACGTCCATGTATTAATTTGAAGCTAAGGTTTACAAATTTCGTATGACTGTGTTGGAAAATTTCTAAAGATTTATTTTGATGATACAAAAATTATATTCTCAACTAGTGCATACAGAAATGTTTTCTTAAATTAATCATATTTTAACAGTGTATGCCTCAGTAGCTTGCCTGCTTCCAGTTGAGTTGGCAGTCAACCACTCAAAACAGTCATTAATCTTGTTGCTGCCTTACCAGTGCTATATTTACACATCTGTGTTTGAAGATAGCTGTAGCTTGCTTTATTTTCTTTAGAAATGTAGATAAGCTTGGGAACTCCTGGAATATCAGAACCCACGTGTGTAATATCTTATAGGAAAACGATACATGTGCATAAGAATAACTTTAGAGGAAATGCGTTTATATAGTTACTGTTTCTAGTTATTAGGTTAATATACAAGAAAAAATCAATTTCCCCTCAAAAAAGAGCGAATTCGTGTAAATGTTGTGTACAAATAAAAAATAAAACAGAGGAAATATTAAGGCCACATGTCCCTATTTATGCTGTTTTTTTGCAAGTTTAATTTTTTAAATCGTGAGAGGAAGCAGATATCGCAAAACCGTTACACAGAAATGTTGGAACATGTTTGTACCACGCAGTCTTATTTTTTCAAAACACACATTTCTATGATTGTGGCTAATTGTAAATAAAATTCAAATTTATTAAAGACAATAATAACAAAAATTACAAAAAATTAATGTTTTAAAATAATTAGGCTACATGTTACAAACGATTTCCAACATTTATACGTAACGGTTTTGTGATATCTGCTCCATTACAAGATTTAAAAAATTAAACTTACTAAAATAACATAAATAGGGACCAGTGGCCTTAATACACTGTCAAAGCTATAGGTATTATATTGCAATATTCTTAGTTTTTTTTTTAAATTTGGTATAATAACAAACCTAGCAAAATCGGGACCCACGCCCATGCATTAAAGCCGTTTCTTAATCTCCTTCTTTGACACATACAAACGAAAAACAGAAATTTCAATGCCAATAACAAAGTTGAAAAAAGAAACAAAGAAAAATAAAACAAAGGAAACTGAGAAACCTCATTTCCAGCGTTCCTGTTAGTAGGGTCTGTCTTCTCGTCAAGTGTAAGGTCATCAAAAACTATCCAGAGGGTCGAACATAGGAGGAATCGGCTATAGTATGTCATGAGGAACCCCAGCATTAGGCTCCTTTTATGCATCCGATTTCTGTCGTACGATAGCATACGGTAGAATGTCGTGCGTCCTATAAATACCTAGGAAACAATGGGACCTTTCATGCACTGTCGTGCGTCAAATGTGCCGGTCCGTTGTGTAAAACGTGTCGTATTGTTTTAGACAACGGGCCGACAAGAAATGTCGTACGATTCGTATATATGCATGGCGGTAAATGGGTGCTTTCATGCAGCCGGACGAGTTGCGAGCGGTCCGGAACTTGCGTTGCAGTGCTGCCAACTCCTTTGCTTCACAAACATATAAGTTATATAAGTTACGGAACGCATTATATACGTATCTCGCACTGTTAATGGGATGTGCAGGCCATCTTCTTTTCCGTCTTTTAGAGTACATTTGCTTATACGCAGCATACAGTATTACGGGATCCATCACTCACGGTTGTATTGTCAGCACTGTCCAACCGTCCTACACATCCATTGCCGAAACGACGTATCTGTTCGCCGGACACGGAAAATTTGTGTCGTATACGACATAATTAGTGACGGTCCGACTTTTGTCGTATACTGTCGTACGACACGAACCGGATGCATAAAAGGAGCCTTATAGTAGTTTATGAGAAAATTAAAAAAACCGAGATAAGGGTTTGGGGCCCGTGGATCGAACACGCTTCCTCCCGAATGTGTCTAGTGACTTACCACTCCGCAGTCTTGTTCGGCCTGAAAGTCTGCGAATCTGGCCTGTCAGTGCCGTTGCTTTGCCGGTTTTGTCAGCGATATCCTGTTTCTTCTTTTTTCAACGCTGTTCCACGTGTAACTCGTTCACCCTCGCCGGCTCTCAATGCATCGTTATTAAGAGCCTCATAAATATACGTTTTCCATTGGATGCCAAGTCAACGAAC
The DNA here is from genome assembly GCA_003012365.1 of Medauroidea extradentata. Classification (NCBI taxonomy): domain Eukaryota; kingdom Metazoa; phylum Arthropoda; class Insecta; order Phasmatodea; family Phasmatidae; genus Medauroidea; species Medauroidea extradentata. Next base: position 1,632 of record PNEQ01116601.1, on the reverse strand, counting down.
AGTTGGTCAACCCTATCCCGATTTTGGCCCTGAAGTGCCAGCCACTTACTAGCCACCACCACGGTCGTAGAAGAACAGGTCTGGACACTCGCCTGGAAACTTGACCCCCTTGTTGTTTGGCTGTAGTTCACCAAGTTACCGAGAATATTGTGTTTTATTGGCGCTTCATTTAGGGCGGTCAGACTCAAACTCCGTCCACTTCCTTTCAATTTATCAAAACGTTTTTGTTATCAATTTACGAAATACTTCCTTCGCTTACAAATTTACGAAAAGGCTCCAGCAGTTTGGGTTCGACCGCCCTAACTGAAGCGCCAATAAAACATAATATTCTCGGTAACTTGACGAACTACAGCCAAACAACAAGGGTGTCAATCAAAATACATTGGTAGATAGGCAAGTGTCCAGACCTGTACTTCTACGACCGTGCTATACATATAACTGGACCAAATGTTTTTGAACAAGGCTACAAGACTGTCGTACACATAGAATGGCGTACATATACCACCAATAGCCTGTTAAGAGCCTTATACAGCAAGTACATGGACAACGTTGCAGCGTATTAATGGGGTATGAACAATCAATATGTCGAGAGAACGAGCGGAATACTCAATCATCGTTGAAATCTATACCACTCGTCATAATTCAATGGGAATTTTTTTTGCCATGTAGATGTTGTAATAGCGAACGTTTAATTATATAGCTCTGGACGGTAGTACGCTTTGCTTGACAATTTGGACGTAATGTAAACATATTCATACAAGACATTAACATGTAGGGGCAATTAACTAGTTGCATGTAATATTTTTTTTTAGAATTTGTCGCGCGGCAACCAATCTCTTACTCGCAATAACAAGAATATTTTGTGTCACATCGCGTTCGTCGTGTCGCTTCTGTCGGGCCGGTGTGACTCTGGCATTAAGAGGAGTCCTCGACTGGCGCATGGACGGCGTTGCAGCGTGTCACGCGTATTATTTTCTACGCGAAACCGCTTATCTTATTCATGTTATGTTCATCTACGAAAAGAACAAACGCTTGAAAATGTGTTTTAAAAAATACATCATGCTTGTTAGGAATATGATTTTCGGGCCCCTCAAAATGTCTACAAAACAGCTTTATTTAGAACGCTGTAATTTAGATAACACCACCCGAATTCGTAAAATGCAAAACGAGAGGTATGCGTTGGCCTTTACGTTGTATAATATAAAATTTAAGTATGAGGGTCACCGTTAAAGTCCCATAAGTAGAGATGATGGTATATCGCGAAAATGTTTTGTGCCAAGATAGCCTTGAAAACACTGACACAACGTAGCTGTCCTCAGACATCAAATATTTCAATATTTTATTTTTTTTTATTTTTTTTTATTTTATTTTCGACTTATTTTTTACAGTGGCGAAGTTAAGGTGTAACCACCTTGTCTTACACTTAACCACTAAAAAAAAAAAATATATAAATAAAAATCAAAGACAACAGAACATTAAAACACATTGACAAAAGAATAATGAGAGAAGTAAATAAGATATCAAATTACAATAAGCATGAGTATTACCATCTAGAACATAAATTATTCCTGATTAATATTAAATTGAGACATAATACAAAATTGTGTTTTAAGTACGGAATCTTTATATCTG
>PNEQ01116600.1:0-28679 GCA_003012365.1 Medauroidea extradentata | reverse complement strand
GGAGTCTGGCCATCGTAAGGTGCAGGTTTGACAGAAATCCCCTTTCCAATGTTTGATGCTGGCACACTCGACACACAAACATGTTGTAGTCCATTTTCCGTCTGATTGAAGACCCCACTAGAGCCTGGTTTAAAGTTCGTTGTCTTCTCTTCGCTACCTTCATGTGTTGACTCAGCACTGACCATGTCTTCTCCGGTAATAAGATGGCCACCTTCTTTACCATGGAGAATTTCTTGACACTCCTTTCTCAGCTCATCAATTTGTTGCTGCATGCTATTTTTCACATACTCCATCTCCGTCTTTACACAGCCTATTTCTTCCTTTACGCTGCCTACCTTCTCATTTACAGCCTCTATTTCCTGGTACACAATTTCTTTAACATCGTCTATTTCTCTGTCCACCGCTTCGTTCACTTTGTCTACCTTTTCACTTACACTGTCTACAAGATTACTAACATTCTCTATTTTCTTATCAACATTTTCATTTACACTATCAATTTTCTTATCTACACAATCAATTTTCTTACCTACATTTTCATTTACGCTATCAATTTTCTTATCTACATTTTCATTTACACTATCAATTTTCTTATCTACATTTTCATTTACACTGTCTTTGACTGAATTCATTTGGCCACTTAATTGGCCACTCATTCCCTCAATGAGAGCTTTTAGTGCTTCTATTTCAGCTGACATTTTTCTTGTAATCATTCACATTTACAATTGAAAATTAAACTTAAAATTTATGAAGCGGTCAATTTAATTAAGTAGCAGTTGTGTGCAATAATTTAAATTTAAAACAAAAATTATTAAATTTACTTTATGCCTCTATCCCACTTCTGACACCAGTGTTACAAGTTTGAGAGCACAAACTTTATATGTGGGCAATTCCCATGAGTTCTTTGGGATAGAGGTCTTATAATTACAAATAAAAGAGTTAAATTAAGTACTGGATTTAATAGCTCACAAAGCTACGAAATACACCAAAACAGTAATCAACTAGAACTCTCACAACACAACTAGTTATGCACACAATTACTCCTGTGTCACAGACACGTTAACTAACTTTGACAATTAAAGCACAAGAAAAGTCTACCATCAATTATTCGCCGACCACTGGCCTCCAGGTGCATGGCACGCAATACTATTATGTTTACTCTATTCGAGAGTATTGATTTTCGAAAGATATTTAATTAATTTTCTGTTAGTGAAAGTGAAGCAATTTAAAGGTCAAGTCCTTTATTCGGGAAAAAGAAATCGTTTCGCATTCAAATATTTTCTCAGTTTTATTTTTAATTGCAAGTATTGGTTTGAGAAGTTGTATTTTTTATTTTTTTTTTTGCATAATGAGACTGTGGATCTCGTAAAGTTACCGAAAATTACGGATCTATTTTTATAACATATCATACAGTATTTGCTGCATTTATGTTTCTTTTTAGAATTTTTTTTTGTCGTTGTTAGGGCATCCTTGGCTAATACTATGAACACCCCCGCCCCTTTATGGACTTAATCCTGGTGACGCCACTGTGTGTACCCACCTTATTGTCGACAGATTATCTGCACAATCTTACATCGTTGACTAAAGTATCTGGCTAAATAGTCATTAGCTAGTCAGATTTTCCATATTAATCTAACCTTATTTCATGTAGCTTTTCGAAATATACTTATTATACGCGATCAAAATTCAACACTACGACCGGTTAAAAATTTGTCGTGTATTATAGAACCACTAAAACTGAAATATGTAATTAGAGATAAATAACTGCATGCTTTTATTAGTGTAGCTTGATTAAATATTTGCTTAAATACATGCATGAATAAATATTTATCGCAATCAGATTTCATAACCTAGAAATTGCTGCACAACTTTTGCGCCCTAATACTATGGTACGCCACACCATGCGCCAGTGCTTTAACACATAATACAGAACTATAATCCTTACTACGCATAGGCTGGCTACTTGATTTCATTATCCTAGTAAAGTTATATAAAACGAATGTGCTGCCGAATCAATGTTTCGTACCTAAACGCAAACCAATATTCAACAGTTTAACTTCTCCTGGCCAATTTTATTACAAATTCCATTTACAACGATGCTCAGTTTTTCAAAACAAAAAACGGGTCTGGTTGGTTGTAGCTAATTACTGAATTAATTAAATATCAGTTAGTTGAATTATAAGCTGAAACCTAATAAACCCTACAACATATATCCTGAAAATTAATGTTACATGACAAATAACATAAGTAGAATAAGAAACTAGAAAAAAAAACACATCACATCCCATTAACCCTCTTGATTATTTTCTGTGGGGCCACATTTAGAGCAAAGTCTACGTAATAACGGCTGAGGCAGAGTTGGATTTACAACAACGTATTACAGCGGCTTGAGAACGGCTGCGTGAGCCACCACAGGTTTCTCAAAGAGTGCGAGATAACATGCTTCGGCGCAGCAACGCATGCGTTTTTACATCTGTTGTAAAGATGTGCCTTGTTTGACACACTTTGCGCACGTCCCGATATACCTGCTGCCCACATTTTTCCAGTTATTTAATATATTTTTTTTTAATTTGACTGCTATTGTTTTCCCTCCCAACCACTTGACTGGCACCTTGGATCGCTAGCTATTCAATTTATTGCATTTGTGTTCCTCCCTGCACCTTTGCAGAGTACTATTAGCAGACAAATATTCTCCATCAAATAATGTTTCCGTTAGTTTTGTCTACAACATATGTAATTTATGACCATTTATTTCTGAACATTCTGTGTGTGTGTGTGTGTATGTATGTATGTATGTATCTTGAGGCACTACCTGTTCAACAGGTTACCGATGTCATCATTTGATTACAGCCGAATGAGTCGACCATATATCCAAACTATACTAGAGTTTATGTACTCCTCTCACTTGATATCCTGTACAATGGAAAACAACTCTACACTTTAAAATGTGTATATATATATATATATATATATACATACATACACACACACACTTCCAGAGTTTCCGGAATTGAAATTGAATACATTTAATTAAACGGGATGTGCCTGGTGCCCAGAAGTTAGTGCATGTTTGCCACCCCCTGCCATTCAGCTTCTAAGCACGTGCCCCGCGTAAAATAAAAGGATTGTAAAGAAACGTAATTTTACTTTTAAGTTCACATATTTTTAATAACGTAAAATAATACCATAAAGTTGCACTGTTGCCGAATTTACATAAATATGCCAAATTTCAGCTCAATCCGATTGAAAAATGGTTTACAAATTTTGGAACGTACAACTTACTTAAATGCGAACGTTGCAAGTTAAGTAAATGTGTGTAAAACATGGGTGGGTTGAAGTGTGGGCATATGCCAATATTCCTCCTGCCTGCGAGACTGTGTCCACGGGAGAGTGAGTCATCACAACGCGTCCTAAACCTTACACGCTTCCGTGCAGACTGATGCTATGTCATAAATGTCGCAGTAGCGTGGCTTTTGGCAGGGCATTATTTTCTGCTGTCTCATCTAAAATCTGACAACAAATTGAACATGTTTCAATGTTTGCTGTTATGACATCGTTTCATCCAAATTTGTACAGCCGCAGAACAAGTGCATTTTCTATGCCAAATTTTGCAGTTACTTGTTACAACAATCACAGGCGATAAACTAAAAAGAAGTGTGTTTCATTACTTCAGTTTTATAATAAATAAAGAACATTTTGAAAACATATACGTAATAAAAAAAAATAAATTATATAAAAATAGTAACTAACGTATTCGACATCAGAAAATAATACCATTCAGTTGCAATTTGATTCCTATCGGTGTGGCGACTGTTCAACTGAGCCATCCCATACTGACTAATAACCACAATTTTTGCCGAATGTATTAATTTTAAAGTATGCTGTACGAATTGTTTTGTTACGTAGTAAAATATTTTGATGTGTGCAATAATGCACAATTTAACAAATCAATTAATGAAATTACTTAGCATAAATTGTTATCCGAGTAGTTAATAAGGAGCAGTGAATGATACCTCGCAGTTCGTTGTCAATCAAGTAGGGCTGCAGTTGTCAAGAACTGTACAAGGCTGTGCAGTAGTTGGCTCTGGAGACACAAGCTCGATTGCATGTGCCACTAATTTCTTCATGGTCATTAGTTTACCGCACGTTCATCAGAAGAGAACAATAGTATCTTGCAACAGCCGCGAGCCGCCACTGGGGGCATGGACGTATCTAGGGAGGGGGGATATCGGGGGCTCACCCTCCCTCGAAATGTATAAAATATTTAAAAGTATACAGCGGAGTTTGTGTATATTTTATTTACATAGCTTAAGGAATTTGAGTTTATAGTACCACAGCCAAACAATTCTTAATCGTACAGTGGGTGCAATAAAAAGGTACACAAATGATTCTATTGTTTTTTGGTATGCATTTCAAAATAAAAATACAGAATATAAATTACAATATAGAATTCTAACAGGAGAAAAATTGATTCACAGAGTATAATTGTCTCCCTACATTTCTAATTCCAATGCAACGCAAATTCTATCATGTTGGACAAATTAGTGAATCATTTTCTGTGCACGGCCAAGAGTTTAAACACATTGATTCTATAAAATTTAACTGCAATAAATATGCAGGTAATCCATAACCAAACTCACAATAATGACACTAAGTGAATCCTGAGCTAAACTGGGGACGATAATGTAGGAAGTAAATTATCGTATTACATTTTACGTGCACAATGTGGCAGCACTGCACGAAGAAAGTCCCTTCTTGCACTCCAGGGATATTTTACTTATCTCACTATTACAGTTCTGGTCTGTATATTATGGATGCAGGTTAAAATCCCGTGCAATCAAAACAAGCATCTACTTTTACTCGACGTAACATACATAACATAATACCTGGACGTGGAGTGCAAGAGGATACTTTTTCCGTTCAGTGTTGTCACATTGTGCACGTAAAACGTCGTACGACAATTTACTACAAACATTTTTGTCTCCAGTTTGTCCCAGGATTCGCATGCTGTACTTGTTATGCATCTGTTTATGGACAACATGTATACTTCTTACATTTTAAAGTTCTGAACAACCTAAGTGGCTAATGGTTTTTCGACTATTAATACTTAGTTGTAACAAATTTGTACGGGAAATCTGACAAGCTCGAGAGTAATTCAGGTTTATAAAAATTCAGATGTGTAATAACATACCTTTTTTTAAATATGATTACAAGGACTGGTTTTTATATTTTTATTTTCTTGCAATCGAAGACTGTAAAAATGTAAGCACGCTGGCGGCAACTCTTCTCTTTATAGCCCCTAAATGCAAGTGGTTGAACTGACGCACAGTTTTCTCCCCAGTAGCTCTCCTCTGGGAGAGTTTCAGTCATGACTCTTTATTTTTGTGACTTTCCGACGCGGGAGATATAAGTTTTAAAGAATAGTTAACTAAACAGATATCATGCACTTTGAACCGTTACCTAATAAATGTGTATCAACTGAAGACACCATAAATAAATTTGTGGCTTACATAACAGCCGCGATATTTACATATATTATAAAGAAATGAATATCGTTTTTTTTTTCAAGCAACAAAATATATCTGCGTTAAGTATAAGAGAGAGGTACTGAAAAAGCATAATAGGGTTTAGTTAATTTCTGTGCACATTTACTTTTTTAAACGATTGAAACCTTTGAATTATAATAACGTAGTCATTGTCACGACTTTTCACAACGCTACCTATTTGTTATTTGCCCGGGCTCCTGATTTTAGCGGAAAGCTTTATTTGCACCAGCTTGCTTCAATGCCTTAAATGCACATCTGTAGCTCTGCTTCATAGTATTTGAGCAGTGCGTCTTTATGCAGAGACGTAGTTCATTTGTCTGCGCCAGTCATAATAAGGGTATTGCGATACCATAGACTTTGATTTGAAAATTGGACGTCAAGGCGAGCGAGCATCTAAACATACAGTCACTAACTACGAGCCAGAGCTGCAGGCGTGGATGCAAGGCGCTGAAACAAACTGTTGCAACATTATTTTCACGAAAACTTCCTGTCTGTGTATTGCGGCTGTTTTAGGAAAGGACTTGTCTCCGCTCTGCAAGACCTGCCAATGATAAGCCACATCCCACTGAGGTAGGACACAATAGGTAAGAGGGTCGAGGCGAGTGTGAAATCGTACTGGCAACTACAGGACACAACAGGCAGCGTTGGAGCGACTAAAACTACAGGGACCACACATATAGTATACATAGACCTACCCTCAGCCACCACAATATTTAGGCTGCATTACGTTAATCAGTTCGCAAAATTTAAATTTTAACTTTTCCCATAGTTCATAGATAAAAATAATATATTTCTGAACATATGCAATTTCATGGCATACTAAGCAACCATTTAAACCATGCATGAAAAATAAATAATTACAACGAAAATTTACTACGTACATTACTATAGTAGAAAATATCTCAATATGTGTTAATAGGTACTCACAGTGAATATTCATGGATGGATTTAGTTTTTCGTACATAATCCATTGCGGTATAGCCTAGATGCCAGTGTAAATAAGCGGAGTATGCTTTAGACAACAAGATACACATATAACATAAAATTCCACATATGCAATCGGGTCGAATAAAACCAAAGACAAAATAGATAAGAAATAATAATAAAAAATCAAAAGAAAAACATCAGACAACCCAGGTTTGAGGTCTGCTTTGGCAGAGGCGTAAACAGATTATATATATGTCACACAAAATAAAATAACAGTACGATACAACGAAGTGGCGAAACAAAATCCAGTTATATATCAGACACTAACAGCGAAATAACATGCGACACAACGACGAGACGAAACAAAAACAGTAGATATCGAACACGAACAGAAAAACAACAAGCGATACAATGATGAGATGTAACAAACACAGTTGTTCTTGAGACAGTAGAATGACATTTTGGGTACTGGAATATGTTCCCTTCATTAGCTAGATTCAAAGGGTCCATGAATACGAGTGGGACTGTTCCTCGTCAGACCTTGGTACTAAACAAACTGGGTCCTGAAAAGGACGACAATCTTGCAGGACCCTACCCCTAATTGCTGTAACCTCCTCAACTTCTACAGTAAGAAAAGTGGTCTCGTGGTGTAGGGTACAAAGTGAATTTTACCATCTGAAAGGTATGGCCACAAATTCATTTAATTTCCAATTGGTGTCTTTCATAACGATGGTAATTTTTAACATTAATGTAAAGGTATTCCTCAATTATTTAACAAGAACTAATTTCCAATTGATAGTACTCTTGTACTTTGAATGTGGGGATAGCAAGTCTGTAACGATCTTTCTCTAGTATTTGTTCCAATTTTTTCAAGTTTTGCCCTTAAATATTCAGGGGAAATCAAAACATCCAGTATCTGGTCCGACCTACACAGATCCAGGATTTCAAACACAAGGGTAGCTGACAAAACCGACCTTGAAAAACTTGTGACAACTCCTGAATGATGCAAGCATTACTATTTTCTATAGCTTCTCTGAAATAATGTAAGAATGAAGATTTGTTATTAAATTTGAACTGAACTTTACGAAAAATATCGGACACTACATAATTCACGACATTTACCTGATTCGAGAGATTGGCTAACTCAACTTGATTTTGGATCAGCTGCTGATTCTTGGATTCTTACCTATCAGCCAAATATCATTCATTTCCAAAAAGTGTATAATTTTGGTTACTAGAGGCTATGTCACAACACTAGTTTCCTATATCACCTAGGAAAGTTAACACTCTTTTAGTTCTGACTAGTTAGGTTCCAACAAGTCCTCTCCCGCAGCCTGATTTATTGTTTCCGACAAGCTCTCAGACAAGGTTAGAACGTGTTTTGTTTCTTTTGGCAAGTGACAAAAGTACCTCATTCCGAGGGTTGTACAAGTGAGCCCTCTATCAATGTTGTCAATGTTGTCCTTCAATTTAATAGTCTAAGCAGATTGAAAGTTTCATGGAATGGAGGTAGAACATACCGTGACATTGGTCATAGGCTAGAAGTGGGCGATGACCCCAACAGATATGGTCTCCCTTGTTGCCTCCGACATTCCGTCTGCTACCATTGCGAGCAACAGCCTCAGGATTGTAGTTGCTCCTGCAAACTTCTGCAACTCGACGTACGTCAGGAAAGGGTAGCCATGTATCTATAACTCACCAGTTACATAGTGTCAGTATCACATCCCAAATTAACACAACACATTTTATCCTCCTCGTGTATAATATATTTTTCTTTTGACTAACTAAAATGAATGAAAAAAGAAAATAAAGGAACAAAAATTTTCAGATTTGGTTCTAAATTTCAGGCTAAACCATTAGCAAGAAATAAAAAAAAATTATTTATTGTTATTTTAACGAAGGCTGGAAATTTAGAGAAGATAAAAAATTACGAGATCTTTAAAGGTACAAAAATTGTAAAATGAACACATTCAAGACCTGTAGAAGGACATCCACCATTTCTAAAAGAGTAAGAAGAAGAACAGTGTCAATGGCCTACCATTTTTGCAATGATAGGCCATTGACACTAACAAAGTAAATTAATGAGAATGAAGTATAGACAGTTACGAGACACTTACACAAAGTTTCGTTATTTAATGTTCAGTAGTTTTTGAAATGTTAGATAAAATGTAACTTGAAAGTCTATTTTCGGGGTAGCATTACTTTTACAATTTTCACTTTAGGGACAAACTGAAAACACAATTTGTACATTATTTCTTGTGAGCTATCACCCCGAGAAATTCGCACACTCCGTCCTGCATCAACTTTATATATATATACACACATACTAGCAGTCCCCCGCGGCTTTGCTCGCGAGTACTATTCATAATTGGTATAATATTTACTTTAATTGAAAAACCTCTTTGTACACAAGATTGGTACTTCAGTCATCAAGTGTTATGTCCAAGCGGTTAGTTGAACTAATTCTGCAGCAGGATAAGTAGCTATAGCTGTCCACGCGAAAAGCAGTCTTCAGTTTGTCCCTGCCACTAACAGCGACTTCGCCTGCGCCTTATTTACAGCCCTGCCAATTTGACGTTGTGGGGTGATTACAGACACCTAAGGTAAGAGGTTAATCGAATGAGAAACATCTGTTTACCCTGTGCACAACCATTGGTGACGGTGCCCTCAATTATATATTTTCAAAATATTCACTTTAACTTTATTGCCATTACAAAGTTTCAGTGGGTAAAGGTTTCGCGGAAACTTATTTGGTGCCCCAAACTTGAGATTAGGGAGATGATATATCGTCAGCTTATTGCCAAAAGTGACCTAGTCAAATTTAGAAAATGATAAAAATGCTAGGCATAATGTATATATTGTTCACGGACAATTGCTCGAGTTTAAAGTCTATTCGTCGTTTCCTACTGTTGTGTCACAGTATAGTAACTTACCACATTTTTGTTAATTTCTACAATTTAATAGTGTTTTAAAACAATATAACATTTATGACTTAATCACTTTTGGCAGTATACCGACGATATGTCAACTGATATTGTAGAGGAACCTAAGTGGAAAGCGAACAGCAATTTTGCCCCTTTTAAATGAGTACATGTAAATTGCGCTAATTCGGTCTGCCTTGTAATTTTTGAGTATGAGAACTGAACGTTCTCACGCAGTTTTTAACGGAATTCGAGCCCGGAACCTCCCGGAATATAGACCTGAGTAACAAACAACTGCGTCACGTAATGTTGAAATAATTCATGAAAATAAAATTTAATTTTAAAAAATTAAATATTTGTGTACTAGGCTTATAGAGGTTGTACAGCACCACGTCTCGATAGGTTACTGTAGAGTGAAACTTCTGTATAGGTTATTTCTCGCTGCTCGTTCCCGCTTTTTGGATCGTCTGCCTTGAATGTTGACCAACTTAGGTTTGTTCTTAATAATCACGTTATCTTATAAAGTAAAAAAAAATAATACATATAATTTTTTAAATACATACGTAAGCATCACTCTGACGCAAACAACACCTCAATATTGCTACTGGTTAGATAGATATGGTGGGTTGATGGAAAACAAATTTTGTGCTTTTTCACCCTTTTGGGTGTCGAATTTCGAAATAGTTTACATTCACGTCTTAGACATTTGTATAAGTAACCAACTGAAGTGTAAATCGATTATTTCTGTAACCATAATCTAGAAGCAAAAATTAATTGTATATCTCGAAGGGTTCGATAGATATCGAGGATTTATCTAAAACTCACTCAAGGTCTTTCACCACCTACGATAGTTAATTTCGAAAAACACTTGAATCACGTTTTAGAATACTTTATTGGTGTTTCGTGGACGTAAAAAACGCAACATTAGCCCGCTGGATTCGAGATACATCGACGATTAATTGAAAACACTTTTCACCTCCTTAGGTGGCGAATTTCAAAAATTCCTGAAATTTCTTTGCAAGTATTTGAATAAGCATCAATCTTAAATAAAAATCTCGTCGCTATATAAAAATCTACGGGATCAATATATATATCGATTGTGAATCGAATACAATTTTATCCCTTTTTTATCTGTTTAAGGCCGAATTCGGAAAATATATTTTAATGGTACGTGGGATAATTACAAAATTTAAAGCAAAGAGTACTTCGATATCTCGATTGGTTCGATAGATATGGAGGGATAATCGAAAACATATTTCACGTATTTTCATCCCCGTAATTAAAGAATTTCGAAATTTCTTGGAGTCCTGTCATAGAGATTTGTATACGTAACAAATTAAAGTAAACATCACGTCGCTAGCCAATTGTGTTTCAAATATATAGACGATTCATAAAAAACACATTTTGCGTCTTTTTACTGCTTGAGGGTCGAATTAAAAAAAATCCTAAAACAGATTTTTGGACATTTACGGAAGCAATATTTTGAAGTGAATACTAGCTCTTTATACCAAAGTATTCGATAGATATCGATAGTTAATCGGAAACACATCTAAGGTATTTTCACCCCCTTAAATTTTGAATTTCGAAAAATCCTTAAATTGACCAATATGAATTTTTACGAGTGTCCTATTAAAGTAAAAAATCACGATGATATGTCTTCGGGTTCTAACTCTAAAGACGTTCCCTCAGAAATACATTTCACCCCTTTTCACCCCCTTAGAGGTCGAATTTCGAAAAATCCCTTCTTAATGCTCGCCTACGACCTGAGGGGAACCCCCACAAAAAATTTCACGATTCTAGGTCCAGTGATTTGGGCTGCAATTTGATATGTCAGTCAGTCAGTCAGCTTTCATTTTTATGTATAGAGATACACACACACACAAACACACACACACATATATATATATATATATATATATATATATATATATATAGGCTATATATATAGCGTATTTCTTGACTTTTGTTACAATCTTCGAGAGGTGATTCATCATAGAAAATTAGGCATAGTCACACAAAGCCTTTTTCATCTGGTGTCATCTATAAGGGATATATAAACCCTTGAAAATACATTTTTATTTATTAATTTTTTTAAGCAAATACTGCAAGCAACGTTACGTTAAATCATAATTTCCTGCACAATGTTTCGTGCTATCGAGATCCTCAAGTTGTGGGGAAACCGCTCGTTAAAACCCACCCCTTCTTGTAAATAACAGGGCTGGCCACACTCACTTTGACCAGAATTTATTTTGCCGTCGTGTTTTGTGAATATTTTACGTTGTCTTTATGAACAGTACTTCTAAGTAACTAATAAAAAAGGTCCACTTGTCGCAAGTCGCTAGAATGCACCGTTTACGAGAAAATAATTACTACATATAGTAAGTGGCTGCACTACACTGCATTTCTGGTACTGTTGTTCAATGTAGTGTAAATTGTGATATTTTTGGTATAGAGAAGCTTTTACGTCTCGTTGACAAAAACGTTTTTAACAGACATAAGGAAACTGGAAAGGAATCGGCCATGGTCTTTATTATAGCTTCTGTTCGGCATTTCCGGCATTCGCCTGGACTGATTTCGGAAAACAAAGGGAAACTGAAATCAGCAATGCTGTAGCTCGGAACAATGGCCCATATCCTTCCAAATGCAAGTCCAGCGTATGTATTACTGTTTCTTTATCTCGGTGTATTATAACTATGTGCAACAATGCTATATGTGTAATATTAAGGTCCACTAAAAAAAATTCACTCCAAAACTCGCGAACACTTTTATTTTTATTAGTTTATAAGACAAGACGGTAAATGTTTTATGAATGAAAGGCATTTAAATGGCAAATACGTATTTACAAAAAGGTCAGCTTCTTCAACAAAAATGCTCGAGTAATGTAATTTACGCAGGGTTAAGTGGGGAAACAAATGCCTCTCCATTATAAACCTGTATAAATAACATTATCGAGAAAACTACATACAAAAGGTGTGCGAACTATCAGGGTGGTAGGGTAAACAAAACATGCTGTAATGCAACCAGCATGTCTTAGGTAAACACATAAGTATACCAGTAGTCTACTATAACATACCAGTGACTGGCAACAATGTATTCATATGTGTGATTCAAGACAATAACTTTGACAAAATGATAATAAGACTGCTAGAGAAAACCTTAAGTAAATGCACAACACACGAATAACACAGTGAACATTCGTAATAAATTGTCTGCACCAGTGATACAGTAACTGCTCAAAGTTACAACCACCAACGTCCAGACAGCTCCAACACCGTCGAGGCATCGAATGTCTCACCCTTTCCAACATCCCTGGTGTGTTCCTGACACTGTTGCAGGCTGCTTGGATACGTGGCAAAAAGTCAGCATGGTGTTCCACGCTTGTAACATACACCAATGATTTTATGTGACCTCATAAAAAATAATCTAATAGATTGAGGTCTGGAGAACATATCTGTCAGTCACCCTACCACAATGATGATACATCGCACACCGTTTGTATGTAGTTTTCTCAATTAAGTTATTTAAACAATTGTATAACGAAGAGGCATTTGTTTTCTCACTTAACCCTGCGATAATGCCATTACTCCGGAATTTTTGTCGAAGAAGCTGACCTTTTCGTAAATCGGCGATCTGATGTGAAAAGTTTTTTTTTCTTTTTAGAATCGTCTGTATGTAAAATACGTAGAAAAAAAACACTTAGAAGTCATTCATAAAACAGTTTCAAATTACGTATTTTCATATAAACTTCGCGGGTTTTGATGTGAATTTTTTGTTGTTTGTTAAAAATTATATCTTAATATTACACATATACCATTGTTGCATATCGTCAGGACACACCGAGATATAGCAACGGCAATACATACGTTAGACTTGCATTTGAAAGGATACGGGCTTTATTCCGAACTGCAGCCTTGCTGATTTCATTTTTCCATGGTTTTCCGAAATCAATCCAGGCGAATACCGGAATAGAAGACTTAAGACAGACCGTGGCCGATTCCGTTCCATATTCTTTGTATCTGTTAAAACGTGCTTGTTAAGGAAGACGTAAAAGCTTCTCTATCGCAAGAATGTTGCCATTTACAATACATTGAACTGTGCCAAAAATACAATAACAGGAATGCAGTGTATTGCCGCCACTTAACGTGCAGGAATTATTTTCTCGTAAACGGTGCATTCTAGCAACTTGCGACAAGAGAACCTTTCTTTTTTGTTACTTAGAAGCACTGTTCAGAATGACAAAGTAAAATGTTCAGAATACCCAATGGCAAAAATGGTCTGGTCAAAGTGAGGATGGCCAGCTTTTTTATTTACGTGGAGGGGTGGGTTTTAACGAGCGGTTTCATCACAACTTTGAAGATCTCGATAACACGAAACATTGTGCAGATAATAGTGATTTAACTTAATGTTGTTTCCGATATTTGTTTAAAAAAATTCAAGGGTTTATACCTCCCTTAAAAATGGCACTAGACGAAAATGTCGAGAGGAATCGCCTCCCAAAGTTTGTAACATATGTCAAAAAACACTTGGTATATACATGTGTGTAATATATATATATATATATATATATATATATATATATATATATATATATATATATATATACACACAACACACTTATCCCGTCAACCTTATGTTCTATAAATTCATCAAATTTAGAAATACTTATTTTAATTTAAAGTAATTGATCGTATGAAAATACTAGTAAAATTTAAAAATAAAAATGGGGACGCATGACATATATATCTGATGCATGAACAGTTCACCTGTGTCACTTACAATTTATTGCACTGCAAATTATATGAATTGTTGTGTTACTGTTCGCAAATGACAGCTACTCCGTTACACTCCTTAGTATTAATATTATACGCCCCACGTTGTTTGTTTTAAATGTTGCAAGTACTTTTATAGGACAAACACTTTCACATGTTTTAGTCTGTTTAATAAACTTGGTATATTAATATGGTGTTTCATTTAAATATCTAGTTTATGCTTTTAGTCTAACTTGTGACTATGAAGTTTTGAAATGTATTTTTAATATGCATAATTATAGCGAACAGGCATCTAAACAAACAGACAGATAAGAAAGCGAGGTAATATTACTTTGTCGTCCTGTTTTGAGCTCTGTTTAAAGTTTCAATAATGTAACTCATCGGGAAGTTAGTTCAACGCTGTATATTATTTTTTTACTCACGTAATTATTATTTCACAAATTTTCGTTGTATTGCAAACGATATATTTCTAAAACTTTTTAAAAGTTCCATGTCTCTATCTCAACAGCAAGTAAGTTAATATGTATATTTAGTAGGTTCTAGGACAAGAAAGATTTTTGGGTCAACTATTTCAGGTCAAATCTATAGTTTAAATTTATGTAATTGACTTGAAGATATTTCGGCTTAATTTTTTCGTTTACATTGTGGAAATTGGCTTGAATTTATATGGATTACTGTACTTAATAAAAACTTTTATGTTTTGTTAATTATGATTTTCACTCAGAGGAGATGAAACTCCCTCTGTAAATTTCAAAGAAATTTAAAGTTATTCATTTAATTTCTTAAACTAAATGGTGATCGTAATATTTTAAATAGACAACAATACTAATATAGCAGGAAGAAAAGTTTAACCTTGAAAATGAAAAAAAAATTTATACAAAAAAAGATTGTCTTAGAACACACAAATAATATTTAATAAATAAGTGACAAATTTGAGACAAGATTACAAATGTTCGGAATGGATTAAAATTTAACAGTGGCATTTTTATGAAAGAGAAAAATATTATATTATATGTAATATTAGTTAATAATATTGTAAGCTAAGTGTAAATCAGAATCACTAAATAGTAAATAACACAAAAGCCATTTTGTTTATGTGTTAATAGAACAGAGTGTATTTTATTACCACTGCCACTATCTTTCATGCCTTCATATGTAATATTTATATCCCTACTTTTAACAACTTATAAAACTTTATCAGTAAATTTTTGAACCTATCTATCTGGTAAAATTGCTATGAAATGTTCTATATCGAAATAACATCTTATGGACGAAGTGCGTGTCTGTTATTTAAGTTTGGTTTATCGGATATGGTTTGCTTATTGTAAAGTCGGAAAGTTTATTTGATTCTTTGAGTTCATTTAGTATGTTAAGTGAATCTTCCATTTGCAACATATTTATTATTAAAATTTTTTTTTAAACGTGGGGGCTGTGGGATATCTTTAAAATTTAAAACATAGGAAATAAAGATTCGGTACCACCTTCAAATATGCAAACATATACTATACCTTTAATGAATCGAACCCTTCGGGTGCTCGATTTGGCGGAGTAAATGTATATGGTTTAGGTAGTTGAAAGTATACTACAGTCTGTGAGGCTCCCGTTCATTTTTTATTAAATGTTTATATTTACTAAATGATGCATGATCAACATGAGACAAAATGACAAAGGCTTGGAAAGAATATAAATTTTGAAAAAATAGTTTGGAAAAGAAAACAAACCACGCGAGAAGAAAATAAAATGTAATATTTAAACATTTATTGCAATTTTTTTATTTTATTCCAACGTATTCATCCATTATTTTTCCATTATTTTCATCCATCACGGTACTTATAACTTTTATTTTTGTTTTTAGGGAAATAATATAAATATTTTTTTTAATTTGGCATATCAAATTATTCTATTGTTTCTTTCGTATTGGCATAAATATAAGAATTGTTTTTATATATTTAAATATCACAATCCATGTAAAATAATTCAATATCAATCACACAAAAAAATTACGAAAGGGGTAAAGATATTTTTGTACAGTACTTTATTTTTAACTAACCAATTTTTTAAATCATCAAATGTAACTTCATTTTTAACAACGACTTGTTGTATTGCTTTTTGCACTTTCGTAAATAAACATCAATTTTATTTTAAAGATAATATTATCACTCTGTTGTGGGGTTCTTACCAAACCGAAAATGCATAAAAAATTTTTCAGTATGTTTAAATATATTTAATTCATAATTAATTGATTTACTAAGAGAAGCAATTTGCTCCTCTTCAATTCAATTTTTAATAATTTATTTATTAATAATCGTAACGAATCGTTACTCTCTACATTTTCATAACCAACACAATTAATAAGATAACCGAACTTGTCACCAGTATATTTTCATAATTAATACGATGTTTTTCAATACACCAAAATTATACTTTATGGTAGACGCTTTAAAATAAAGGGCGAGGTGGTTTATCCACGCCTTCAATTTAAAGAGCAATAAGAAAATAATTTATATTTTACATAATTAAATGATTTCAATTGTGGTTTAAATATTAATGGTAACAATTTCTACATGAAGCAAAAATGAATAATTTTGGATACATGAAAGTTCAAGAACAAGATGTAACACATGTAAATGTGTCTGTTGTTTCAACCGGTATGAGACTTTACAAGAATGTCAAATTCTAATTACTGGCGAAATAAGTAACAAAACAATATCGTTAATTAGAGCCCCTAGATGTGGTGTATCAGCTGATGTATTAGACTTATCTACTGCTTTCACTTAATGTTCAATAAAAACTATTACATTACACTACGCGTTGACTAATCTACAAATACCTTGTTTAACTGAAGTAGCCTTTCAAATGAGGGCTAACATACTAATATTGTTTTAAATATGATATTCAAAATCCCCATATAATATTATCTGACAAACAAGGGATAGAGACAATTCCAAAGCATCGATAATTTTCCCCCAACAAATTAGATCAGATGGAAAAGGTGGAATACTTATACATGCAGTATTCTCAAAATCGGATAATTCACCAGTTGAAATTCATATTGGAGGTAAAGAACACTGGTATTATGATTACGACGACAAATCTGTTGAAAAAAATTTTTGTGTTATAACATGAAATTGGGTAAACTTTAGGAATACATCATTAAGCGCCTATTATGTATTTAACTTACTCTCCAGATATAATATAATTACAAACTGGTGATATTTTTGCTAAACAAAATGTTTATTGTAGACCACCTGTTCAAAACACACCGTTACCGTCCCAGAAGCCACGCAAATAAATCCTTAGGAAAGAAATAGATTTGTGTGATTTGAAACACATCAACACGTTTTTGATAGTTGATCAAGTACGTTAGATAGTTGTTGAAGTTGTTAATAAACTTCAGCTTATTACTAACTGGCTTTATTTTTATCAGATAATTTTGAAAGCTTTACGTTCATTTATCAGAGATCTTTTGGAGAAATTGTAATGTTTATCGATTCGAATGTATATAGAATTTATTATCCAATTTTGCAACCTGTGCATGATTATCTGAGTAGTTTTTATGACTTGGTGTGGGCCTACCACAAAATTCGAAACTAAAAGCTACTGTAAACACACATTTTGTTGGTACTTTTGTGTTTTATGATGAAATATAATATTTTCTTGAACTAGATGAATATTCATTAAAACCAAAAAAAATTCGGATACATTTCTAAATATTTCCCAAATTTACCGCAGCAGTTAGATTCCGCTTTTAAATACACCAACGGATTGTTGTACTTTTTAAAATACACAACTTACTACGAAATTAGTGAATTTTCAAACATATTGACTAAAGCTGGGAAGATATTTGAACGATTCCTGCAATAGGTTCGTATTATAAATAGAACAGTTTTTTTGACATACGCCGTTGCATGCGAATGTTGACGTTTTGCAGAAAAACCCGCAATAAAAACAAAAACGAAAAAAAACTGTGTGCTGTAGTCAAAAGGTATAAAACATATATGAAATTAATGTAGTCATATCTCAGAAGACGACAAGATGACAAAAACGAATTCGAAACAAAACAAAATTAACTCCCTAGTGGAATATAGTCGACTAGAGAAATACGACACAAAAAACCAATAAAAGACAAGCGAAAAAATAAAAACCAACAAAAATATGGTGTGCGTGAAAGTCACCAAATGAATGTACGACGACAACACAAGTAACGTGAGACACGAATGGATGTGACCACAGTCAAGAAACAACACGGACAAAAACAGACGAAAAAATAGTAGGATTTTGAAGACGACAACAGATGCAACGTTTCGGCAACTGGCATCTAACCCCGTCTTCAGGCACTGGTACAGAATGAGGAACTCCAGCAGACTTGACACTGACATCTGGAAAAACAAGAGTCTCATACGGGAAATGTGCCTACTTGTAGCTAAGCCAATGACAATGCAGCTGTCTCCTGATTTGTCACGCAGCTTGTAATAAGATTATATACAGTAAGATATAGATCGCCCGCAATGGCGTATGACCAGAAAAACTGTTACTTTTATAAAAATGGTAAATATGATCTTTTATTATCTCTATATATAAAAATGAAAGCTGGCAGACAGACTGACTGACATATCAAACTGCAGCCCAAACCACTGGACCTAGAATCGTGAAATTTTTTGTGGGGGTTCCCCTCAGGTCGTAGGCGAGCACTAAGACGGGAATTTTCGAAGTTCGACCTATAAGGGAGTGAAAAGGGGTGAAATGTGTTTCCGAAGAAACGTCGATAGAGCTCGAACCCGACGGCCAATCATCGTGATTTTTACTTTAATAAGACACTTGTAAAAATGCATATTAGCCAATTTAAAGAATTTTCGAAGTTCAACATTTAAGGGGCTGAAAAGACCTTAAATGTGTTTCCAATCAACTATAGATATCTATCGAACCCTTCGGGATAGAGAGTTAATATTCACTTCAAAATATTGCTTACGTAAATACCCAAAAGGCTATTTTAGGTTTTTTTTTTTTCAATTCGACCCCCAGGCAGCAAAAAAGGGCAAAATGTGTTTTCAATAAATCGTCTCTATCTTTGAAATACAATTGGCTATCATCGTGATTTTAACTTTAATTGGTTACTTTTACAAATGTCTATGACATGACTCAAAGACGTTTCGAAATTCTTTATTTAGAGGGGTGAAAATACGTGAAATGTGTTTCCGATTATCCTTCCATATCCATCGAATCAATCGAGATATCGAAGTGCTCTTTGCTTTAAATTGGTGCTTTTGTAAATATCCCAAGTACCATTTAAAATATATTTTCCGAATTCGGCCCTAAACTGGTTAAAAAAGGGGTAATATGATTTTTCGACTCACATTCGATATATATCGATCCCTTAGTTTTTTTATATAGCGAAGTGATTTTTGTTTAGGATTGATGCTTACTCAAATACCTAAAAAGTAATTTCAGGAATTTTTCGAAATTCGCCACCTAAGGACGTGAAAAGGGGTGAAAAGTGGTGAAAAGCGTTTTGAATTAATCGTCGATATATCTTGAACCCAGCGGGCTAATGTTGTGTTTTTTACATCCACGAAACACCAATAAATTATTCTAAAACGTGATTCAAGGGTTTTTTAAAATTTACTCCCTTAAGTGGGGAAAGGCCCAGAACGTGTTTTAGATAAATACTCGATATCTATCGAACCCGTCGAGATATAAAATTAATTTTTTTTTCAGGATGATAATCACAGAAATTATCGAAAATCGGTTTTCAGATTTTTCGAAATTCTATTTCTCAATACTGTGCATGGGGGATATGTGTTTTTTTTAGTGAATTATCGATTTTGTTTCGACTGAACGGGCCAGCGATGTGATTTACACTTCAGTCGGATACTTATACAAATGTCTAATATGTAAATTTAAAATATTTCGAAATTCGACACCCAAAAGGGTGAAAAAGCACAACATTTGTTTTCCATCAACCCACGATATCTATCTAACCAGTAGCGATATTGAGGTGTTGTTCGCGTCAGAGTGATGCTTACGTAAATATTTAAAATAATATGTATGTAATTGTTTTCTTTATAAGAAACATGATTATTAAGAATAAAACTAAGTATGTCAATATTCAAGGCAGATGATCCGAACAGCAGGAACGAGCAGCGAGAAACAACTTATACAGGAGTTTCACTCTACAGTAACCTGTCGAGACGAGGTGTTGTACAACCTCTGTGAGCCCAGGACACAGATATTTTATTTTTTTTTTTTTAATAAATTTTATTTTCATGAATTATTTCGACGTTACGTGACGAAGTTGTTTGTTACTCAGGTCTAAATTCCGGGAGGTTCTGGGCTCGAATTCCGTTAAAAGTTGCGTGCGAACGTTCAATTCTGACACACAATAACTACAAGGCAGATCGAATTAGTGCAATTTACATGTAGTATTTTAAAGGGGTGAAATTGCAGTTCGCTTTCCACTTAGGTTCCTCTACAATATCAGCTGACATATCGTCGGTATACTGACAAAAGTGATTAAGTCATAAATGCTATTTCGTTTAATAACAGTATTAAATTGTAGATATTAACAAAAATTTGGTATGTTTACTGTACTGTGACACAACAGTACGAAACGACGAATAGACATTAAACTTGGGCAATTGTTCGTGAACAACATATATATATATATTCCTAACATTTTTATAATTTTATCTCATTTTGACTTTGTCACTTTTGGCAGTAAACCGATGATATATCATCTCACTAATCTCAGGTTTGGGGCACCAAATACGTTTCCGTGAAACTTTTACCCTCTGAAACCTCGCTACCTAATACCTAAATTGGTCGAGGCTGCAAACGATATGATAGAAACAGGAATCTACCCATCCTACCTAAAAACAGCAAAAATTTTCCCAATCCACAAGGGAGGTAGTCGGACATCACTAGGTAATTATCGTCCAATCTCCGTATTACCAACTATTAACAAAATCTTTGAAAAACTAATCTTTAACAGGCTAATAAATTACTATCACAAAAACAACTTCTTATGTACAGAACAATTAGGATTTAGACCCTCTCATAACACTGGCCAGGCCACAGTGAACCTAGTTGACAGGATCCAGTGCTCAATTGATAAGGGAGGATATGCAGTAGTATTATCATTGGACCTATGCAAAGCCTTTGATACTGTTGATCACGACATTTTGCTAACTAAACTTGAATATAGTGGTGTAAGAGGAGTCCCACTGCACCTCATCAAGAGCTACCTTGCTGGCCGAAAACAATTTGTTATTGTGTGTGGTATGGACAGTGACCACTGTGATGTGACAGCTGGAGTACCACAGGGTACTGTGCTCTTGTTTTTAGTCTATATTAATGATATGTCCAATCTGAAATTAAATGGTGCATTGCAGCTTTATGCTGATGATGCCATAATATTTTATAAGCATAATGAGCATATTGACAGAACCCTTAGTCTACTACAACAAGATTTAAATCCACTTTGTGAGTACTTTAGATTAAATAAACTAACTCTGAATCCAACAAAATCATCCTGTGCCATTTTCAAGTCCTTCAAATATTTAGCTACCCTCAGTCCAACCAAATTTCCAGGCCACGCCAATACGTCAAACAAAAAGTATTAAGTACTTGGGTTTAATAATCGATCAACATCTTACCTGGCAGGATCACTGTCTGCACATACTTAAGAAAATTCTTCCTGGTATAGGCACCATAAGAAAACTACACGACCTAGGTGTTCCAAATAAGGTAAAATTGCTTACTTATTATTCAATTGTTCATAGTCACCTTCAATATCTGAGTCTTGTTTGGGGAACAGCAAAACCAAATGTTCTTAAAACTCTGCAGACGGCCCAAAACAAAGCATTAAAACCTGTGTTCGGTTTGTCTCGGTACCATCACACTCAAGACATATACATAAATAGTAATATATTGCCTATTAAAGGACTATACTCTTTGAACTTAATTGTCACAATACATCAAATGATTTCTGTAAATAATCTAAAACCAGGACTCCCACACTCTTACTCCACTCGAAAATCTGACACGCTATACTTGAAGCATGTCAATATAAACTATGGCCAAGCTGCCCTAACTTTTGCTGGTTACAAACTATATAACTCTCTTCCTAAAGAGCTTAAAACAATAAAAAGTAAAGGTTTATTTAAAAGTAGGGTGAAAGCCTGGCTAATCACTGAGATTAGTAATTGGAGTAATATTCTATCTTCCAAATAAATATAACAGACCTCAGAAATTGGATGTAACTATCATACAATATGATGTCAATTCTTAAGTAAACTGTGCAAATATGTTCTGTCTATGATTTTATTATCTATAAATTTGTTAATGTATGTGTGTGTCCAACATATTCTGGTGCTCCTATCTTGTTTATTCTTGCGTACATAGCATATATGACATTTTTTCAACATAATTGTGTGTCCAACTATGACTGTCTCATTCCTATCATGTTTATCACTGTACATGTTTTTTTCTCTCTTTTTCTTTGGAAATGAACCAAACAAATATCTTTACTACAATAATACTGTTTATATTATTATATTTGTGTACTAGCGGATAATACTTACATTCTGTGCAATATTTTACATCTATTTTCTTGGTTTTTTATTGTTCTCTCTCTCTCTCTACAGCTCACCATTACAATTGTTAATTTAGTGTCGTCTCCAATTAGAGCAAACCTATTGCTCAAGGAGACAAATACTGTATATTGTAAATACATTTTGTAACTTAACTGAATTTTTTGAAATAAATAAATAAATGTCAATACAGTTAAAGTGAATATTTCGAAAATATATAATTGAGGTAACTGTCACCAATGGTTGTGCACAGGATAATTCAGATGTTTCTCATTCGATTAACCTCTTACCTGAGGTGTCTGTAACTACCCCACAACGTCAAATTGACAGGGCTATAAATAAGGCCCAGGCGAAGTCGCTGTTAGTGGCAGGGACAAACGTAATACAGCTTTTCACATGGACAGCTATAGCTACTTATCCTGCTGCAGAATTAGTTCAACTAGCCGCTTGGACATAACACTTGATGACTGAAGTACCAATCTTGTGTACAAAGAGGTTTTTAAAATAAAGTAAATGTTATCAGTTACGAATAATACACGCGAGCAAAGCCGCGGGGGACTGCTAGTTTTATATAAAATGTCCAACACAACCTATGCCATACTCAGATATTGTAAATCGATTAAAAAACGTAGTGACACAAACTGAAAAATCGTCTATAATATAAATTTGTAGTTGCAGACGAAATTAAGATACAAACTATTGATAACAAATAGCATTTTGTGTTTTCAGGGTTAAAGAGTGAAATTTTTAACAATATGTATGAATCCTTCGCTCTGAAAAAAAAATTGAAGTAATTATCAAGTGTTATTTTCTAAAGATTTCCAGTAAAAATGTGTATGTTATTTCAGGAACTTGGGTTTATCTTTATTTCGATTTTCCACGGTCTTCCAAAACCATCTCATGTGAATGCTCGTACTAATTATGATTATCCATAGCACTGCTTCCTTTCGAATATACCATATTTTAGAAGATATATTAAGTGTTTTATCCCTCTAACAGGCAGCCTCAGAGTTTATCGTTTAAATTTTCTTTTAAATTAACTCGTCTTTTTTTCAGACAACTTACTGAAACTTAACACATATTTCCTGTAAAATTTCTTATGATAGCGTAGTAGATAAATAAACGCTGAAAACATCAATTAATATCCACGCTTTACTCGAAGGAAATATGGATAAAATACTCAATGACAATCCTAGATAATGGTATTTGCCAACTTTGAGAGTAAACATTTATCCAGAATTACTAATTCGTTACGCGTGATATCTTGCGCTGCTGTTAAATGCACGACTTTCCGGCGTCAGAGATAGTGCCTCAGAAATTCGTAACACTGGAAAAAATTTTGTTTAACGTTGGCTAAAATTATAGTCTAGGATTGCCATTATCTAATTTTCGCAAATTGGCTTCAAGAAACCTACAGTTATAGATTAATGCTTTTAGCGTTTAATTATGTACCACGCCCTCTTAAAGAACATAACGATACAAATTTATACTTCAAAATTGTAACTAGTTAATATTTTTTTTTGTAAAACTGAAAATTTTGAAGGTGAAATTTTGTTGACAGTTTCGGAATAGAAATTGATAAGGTATTTAGCGAGGTAGTGTTCCCTATTTACACTGTTTATGCAATTTTACATTTTTATAAATCTTAAATGTAAGTAGATATTGTAAAATCGTCCATTAAAAACATGTAATTGGTTTTATTAAACAGTTTCCCTTTTTAAATGCATTATATTCTAAGACCTTTACTTTCAAAATACTAGACTACAGAGAAAGAAACAAATACATGTGACATTTGCAAGATACTTGTTCACTTAAAAGATTTAATACATTATAATTTCAAAGCCATTAACTGGAACCCGAGGCTTTATGAAGTTTCACATATATGTTTGATGACAACCAATCCATTGAAATTACAATTTAGTTGATGTTTATTTCTCATTTCATCTCTGTGATCGCAAGCCCGGTTGGCAGAACTTGAGCTAACTACGTACATACCTAGCGGATTTCTAACGATGCTTACAGTTGTAAGGAATAAGTGAGTAAGACTTGGCAACAGCGTGTGGGAGTGTGTGTACAGGTATGAGTGGCCGCTGATCGCAATGCACTGCCTGGTGTTCGTGGTGGGTCTGGTGGGCAACGCACTGGTCTGTGTGGCCGTATATCGCAACCACAGTATGCGTACAGTCACCAACTACTTCATAGTGAACCTGGCCGTTGCTGACTTCATGGTGATCCTCTTCTGTCTGCCGCCGTCTGTTGTCTGGGACGTCACAGAGACCTGGTTCATGGGAACTGCGCTCTGCAAGGTCGTCCTATACTTCCAGGTAACACGTCTACTCTTCTTTCTTCCCACAATACACGCTGCTCTCTAACTTCATCTGTTTAACTGTCTGTAAGTTGTCCGCAACAAATACGTTGTGGTGAATCTGTTACAATTCGTACACTTTTCCGACATTAACCCGGTTTTGTCTATAAAATCGAATACGTATTTATAAATTTTGAGTGTCAGTTTTATAACATATTATAAGGGTCCGCTAGTTTTCACGAAAATATGTTTGCAGCACTTTGTTTCAGTGCCTTACGTGCACACCTGCATCTCTGCTTTGTGGTCAGTGATTGGATGCCGTAACACCCAGCGCGTGAATGTTAAAACCGCAAATCACGGACGTTATGTGTCGCAGTTATCCGTGTTCTGATTGGCACAGTCTAATTAATGACGACTCTGCACAAGAACATTCTGCCAATAGCCATGACGTTGAGGTGCAGGTATGCACGTAAGACACCGAAACAAAGTGGGGCAAAAATATTTTCGCGAAAACTACAGGTCCCTACATTTCATGTTTAAAAATATTAAATTCAAACAGCAAACTCATTTGTGTTCTAATTTTGTACAGTAATGAGCGTTAAATATGAGCAATTAATTTTTATACCGCTAAACTTTGCCGTAACAACCTCAGTAACTTTTAGGCCCGGTTTCGCCAACATCTGTTAAGCATTTAAAATTTGTTAAAGAGGATTAACAGAAAATATAACACGTTAACAAGTGTTAAATTTTTAAAACAGGTTAGAGAAATCGGTCTTTAAATTTAAAAAAAAAACCGTTGTTTTGGTAATTATAACATATAGTTGTAGATATGAAACGTAACGGCCTGGATTGAAACTGCAGAGATAAAACTTTGAGTTGAAATTTATTTTAGTGTTGTGTTAACAATGTACACAAACAATAATAGGTTCAGTAAATAATGTTTCCCTACATTTTCGGCAATGTAAGTTAAATATGCCCAGTATAGCTGTTATTATACGTAAGCGAATGTTGCAGAAGTTTTGATTCTCCTGATGGACGTTATTAGGTTCTGTATAAATAATAACATACAAACTCAAAAATTTGCATGTTGAATGACTTGGCCGATAACAGCGGAGCGGTGGATGATGGAGGAGTCAGCTTGGACATGTTCGAGCGCACTCAGCAATTTAATGTTAGGCAGCCATCTTGGAGGTCGGCCATGTTAAACGACCTTAATAGCCATCTTGTTTACCAAATACCAGCTTCTGTCATATTGTATTCCTCCGACCTCCATCTTGTTCCATCCACCATCTTAGATATAAATTACCCGCTACTTTTCGGAGGTAATTTGTCGACATCAACTAGGGGCGCCATATTAATTTATGCAGTTAGCAAACACAAGCGATGCGTTCTGGAGTTTACCATCGTAGACGCTGCATTTGTACCTTTAATAGATTATTACAGTGTATTTCATTTTGTGTCGTGTGTTATGTAATACTAGTTTCACACGGCATGCAAGAGTCACGTATCATACGACCAAGGCGAACATATCACCTTGCTGGCTTAAGTGTGAAATATGTTAGTCTTAAAGTATTTAAGTGCGGAGTCTGGAGCCATTGGATCTTGTGTCATAGAACCAACGCCTTTGTCCACTCGGACACCGATACATGCAAATATGTAGGTATTTCAATATTGGATTAAATACAGTATTCTGTTATTGTATTGAAACTGTTTGTTAAATTATTTAAAAATTTTGATTTTTATATGTATAAGCATTATAATAAGATAAGTTTATTAACTTTTGTTATTAAATTACACAAGAGTGTTTGGATATTGTTTCATAATATTATGTTTACATACTTTTGCAGGTTTTCCACCGATTTGATGTTTTTTACTACCGTATTCTTCACTCAGACATTTACAACACCGCAAGTGTGGGTAACTTTGGATACATGGCATTACTTTCCGACATTTAAAAAAACTTTTGTCTCATAAATGGTAGCTCTGAATAAAGAAAAATGAATTCCAAATAATTAATACGCATATGAAATTTCATTAAATTTACTCACAGTTGAAAATCATGGAAAATAAATCTATTACAAAAGTGAACCAAGTTAGTTATACGTGCCCAATGTTCTCTGAATTGTTTTTCAGTAACAATCTAACAGATAATTTAATTTTTTCGAAACTAGGCTTAATAATTCTTCTGTTTTCACTTTACTAATTCCTAGCCCTAGAGCACACTTAAACAAACAAGCGTCATTTATCGCAGTGCTATTTTATGTAACTAATTAATATAGAATATAAACATTGAAATCAGTAATACTCATTCAACTGCGTGTTAAACATAGAAACATGTCCTTTTAAAACAATACATTTAATAAGCTTCCTGTATTATTTTTTACCACGTGGATGTTTAAAATATTGTCTCTGAAAAAATAGCTTGTTATCGTATAGAGAATACAAATGTTCAGGCTATTGTATTTTTTATGTCTTAACTGAACTGATACAATATTTTCACTAATACAGCATGGATAAAAATTAAATGCAGTTATCCAAAGGTCGATAAAACTAAAATCGGCTAAGAACTAAACATCCTGAAAGTAGAAAAAATTGTCATAAAATGTAATGTTTATATTTTCAGTTCAACCGTAAACATATAATCTCGATAACTGAACTATGCAACATAGTTTTCCAAATAGTAATTGCGAGAAAGCATTTTATCTTAACATATACATTTTTTTTTTTCAATTCGGCTACCGTTGCATTTGCAACAAAGAAATTTTGGAACGAATTCATATGAAACTGAAAGTGCTCAGTGTGCCTCAATGGAACACAACACCCATTCCCATGGTGTTATTGAAAGTATGTTGCAAAACTTTCGAGATGATTTATTGGTAAAAATCATGTAAAGTTATATAATACAGGTTCACGCAAATATAATGGAAGAAATTGGTGAAAGAAAAATTACATTGAATACCACAGTTTCTTATAATAAACGAAAGTATGGAGGAATAAAAAATAAATTCCGGTGCTGGGTTTGTATTCATGATATACGCAGTTTCGAATACATTTCACTTTCATTAAGATAATGAGGTTAATAAAACCTGTAGTGTATCGTATGTTGCCTACCTGTAAGGCACCACATTTTCTACGTCCTTTTTCTCGAATATGACAAACTTGAAGGTTTTCGACAAGGCAACCTGTTTTGCTTGTTTGCGCCTCCTGCTACAAATGATGTTATTTAATAGGCAAAATTGCAATAGTAAAAAATTATATTAATAAAACAAGACGAGCACCATCATTATCTATTGATAGTGGAAGATATTTCAATGTTTTATACACAGGTTTCAGATCTTGTTGCTTATAACCGTACCCGAACATTTCATATATATTTTCCTTAATTGAGCTATTTTTTATGAAATATTGGTTTCTAACGTCAATATCAATTGTGAATTTCTCCTTCAACATTTCGCTGCTATAGAACCATATTGTTCTAACTCCATTTTTTTTTTTTTTTTTTTTTTTTTTTTTTTTTTTTTTTTTTTTTTTTTTTTTTTTTTTTTTTTTTTTTTTTTTTTTTTTTTTTTTTTTTTTTTTTTTTTTTTTTTTTTTTTTTTTTTTTTTTTTTTTTTTTTTTTTTTTTT
>PNEQ01116599.1:0-28681 GCA_003012365.1 Medauroidea extradentata | reverse complement strand
GCAAGTTGGCACACATGCAGTGGGTAATGTAATAAATAAATAAACAATTAAATAATTAAAAACGTGCAACATTTGTGGCGTTAATAGATAGCTAAAATGTTGATGTTTCGAATGGCTTAATCATATTTTGTATTAAGAAACCAAGAAAAAATTTAAAAATAACTTATTGAAAAGTGTGCCTACTAGCCCCGGTCTCCCCCTACAGGCTTTATGTATTTCTACTACAATTTTGTACTTTTATTCACCCGAGCGCAAAACAACGTATGCAAGATACATTTATTACTGTTGGGTTGAGCGGACTGTTGGAAAAAAAAAGGAGGGGTGGGGAAACAAATCACAGTTCTTGCCCGGGCGAAGGAAAGCCTAGATCGACCCCTGCATGTACCAGTTGAATCTATAGCTCAGACGTAGAACCGGCAGGCGCATCATTATGTTGAAACTACGCCGAATATATTACAGCCAGTGTAACTTACTTCTACGTTTCCATCAGCGCTTCGTCTGAGAACACGTGGTGAATGTTTGTATTAAATCTTAGCCTTCAATAACTAAACGTCTCAGCTAGACCGTGAAATATTTCAGTATTCAGTAATGTACGTGTAGTGAGGTAACTTCTTAGAACCAGTCAGTAATCTGCAAGCTGCTCTGTGGTATTAGTACATAGCAAATCATTTATCGCATTGATTGTAGGTTAAGTTGAACGTCAAGCGAGTATACCTCACTATTCCTTCTGTAATTGGACGACAGCAGTTTTGCCACACCTGTGACGACTGCAAGGCAGTAATAATAAAGAAATAATTCGCAGGGCTATCACATGCTACGGTTAGAAGCCAACTGATATTCGACTGTGGCCAGGCTAGTATAGACTGCTGTCAGAAGACTGCACGAAATACTCGTGCCTCTACTAATCATAAATCATTTGTAAGTAGTATTTTATGTCCTGTATCTTTGCTCAGTGCTTATAGTTCCTGGCTTTGAGTCATGGCCGGAGAGGTAGAGTTCATCTTCCCGGGTTTGGGACTGAGTGTTCTGTCTGTCTCTTCGCCCTCATCCCTGCAAGAAACAATGGCCTAATAACCCCAGGTGTCCCCTCTGTGGCTGCCGCTTACAAATAAGTATGGTAATGAAGTAAATAAAACATAGTATTTCACATAGACCTGGTAGACTTCCGAGAAGGCAGTGGTCATATCGGACACTATGTGCAGTGCCGATCAACAATTTACTACACGTGCAACACGTCCACCATAAGGTAAAGGTTAAGTGTCCAGGTTAAATGTTCGGCCTACGCTGTAAAAAAACTTGCTAAAATTTTCTAGGAAGTAATTAACCTAAACGCAGTGGGGCAGTTACCATACTTCCGCCTTGTAAATATGCAAACTGTTACACTTGTTACAATACAAGTCTGGTAACTTCAGTATACATTTGACTGTTTTATAAAAAAAAGTTTAGTATTGCTACCATGGATGTCTGGGAAGCTATTCTACCATATTTACTTTCTTAGCGCTCTAATACGCACGTGTGGCAAATTTACAAACTATTTTTAGAGTGTATCAGTCATTGATTACATTTAATTTAGCTGAATTATGTTTGGATTACCACGTTGAAATATTGGTTATTGCCCGAACTCTGGCACTTGTGATGTTGATGTAAGTTGCGAAGGACAACATTATAGTAGCCACGAGGTGAGGTTACTTGAGATTGTAGTCGACGTATGTGAACAATGACTGATAGCCTCGCAGTTACTAGACCATCATACCCTCTGTGCGCAGTAAGACTGTGTCCCACTTGTGGAACATATTGGAAGCCAGGTGATCTCGGTAATACGGATGTTGATATATCTTGTGAAAGTTGACAGTTTGCCAGGCTTCAGTGTGATGTATTCATTACCGACACTTTTCTGTCGTTACTGGTGAGTCCTTATTTGGCCGGGCCAATGATAACTCTGGTTCACTACGACAGAAAGCATGTGGTTCGTCTGTAAACAACAATACCGTGCCACAGGCATTGTCCAGTTATACAAGGCGCATGACGCTGCACTGATCTGGATAATCCGCTGACGGAAAATATTCTCGCCATCTTACACCACCTCTACTCACAACTAGGGCCAAGAACTTATCGCGAGATATAAGTTCGTTTCATTGCCTCACGTGACATCTGCAGTTCTGCTTCGTGGTCTGTGATTGGATGATTTACTCTCACGTGTCTTGACGTTCTGTCCACCAATCACAGACATGTGGTGTTGCAGTGGCCATATTATGACTGGCATAGTCAAATGAGAGACGTCACTAAAGACACGCTGCCAATAACCATGAAGCACAGCTGCAGATGTGCACATAGGGCACTGAAACAAGGATGGGCGAACTTCATTCCGCGATAAATCCACGGCTTTACTCATAGCACTTCAGCTGTGGTAAACATTCCACTCTGCCACAGACGCCGGTCAACAAGCACAGACGTGGTACGATGCGGAACTGGTTTGTTTGTGTGCCGCTATTTATAAATACGACGGTTGCACGGCTGTTTGCGCGCTGTAGTCTGTACCCACGTAACAAAGTGACGTCCAAGTTCTCCGCACTGCGTGCTGTTGTGTCGCTCGCACTGCACAAGCTCCGGTCTAGTCACATTGCACTGCCCTGTGTCCTTTGCGTTGGTGCAGTTGTATCAGCTGGTGTTGAAGGTGTCGCCTACTTAGCCAGAAATAACGTGCAAGCTTCGACTTAGTATTTTTATACATCGCACAAGATTTAGCCCAGAGAATTGAAATGCACGAATTATTAGATCTGTATATGGGGAATTAGATTGCCGGACACTAAGAAAACACATACTTAAAACAGTCCTATCATGGACGGTCTTGCAGCGTGTCACGCGTATTCTTCTCTACTAGAAACCACTTAACTTATTCGTATCCTATTACGTTTATATACGAACAGAAAACACACTTCTAACTACACTCCTATAATATTACAAATACAGCATGCTTGTTACAAACATTATTTGGGGCAACTCAACTGGACTAAAAACTGCTTTTTTTTAGACTGCTATAATACCGAAAATGCCTCTTGAGTTCGTAAAGGGTAAACCAGATGCGTGTGTTGGACTTTACTTCATACTATATAAAATAAAATGTTGTGGTCACCGTTTAAAATCGCGTAGGATAGAGACTAGAAGGAAAACCTTGCACGCCAGTTCGGCGCACTGTGAATAGAGGCGATATACTTCCCGTCGAGCATGGTACTCCGGCTCGTATCACTCCGCTGTTCCCAAGAGTCAAACACGGAAATACAAAACCGGTGCACAATACTCTTTGAGTGTGTAAAAGTCATGTGCAGCAACTTTCCCTGATACTTACACCTACAATCTAAGGCACTTAGAGGAAGAGGGCGGGGAGAAGACGAGATTGCCCCGATAATATCTGCTATAACGGCAACACTTGCATGTACCTCGCTGTGTGTGAGTGTAAGAATATAACAATTAGGACACAGAGTAGCTGCGGTATTCATAGTCATCTTCCTAAGGAGATGCGCGCCGCAAACTACATGTTGGCAGGAAACCACGCGCGTGTCGCAAGCTCTCAAAGTTGCGGGAGGCACGCACGTAGGCCTACACTAACCAACTCTCCCAAGTCTGACAAGATGGCTGACAGTCGATAGATAACCTCTAGCGGTATATCCTAGTTTTTCTGAATACTGATGATTTATAAAAACATGCGTGTATGTAAATGTGAACCAATATATAAGTATAAAACATGTTATATAGGCCGGAAAATTCAAATATACATAGCAGTTCAATGAACACCGACTTTAAGGAATATAGGTACTTGTTTATTGTTTGATATTTGTACGCCATTCCACAAACTGAAGAAATTGTTGCACGTTCAATGCGCCCGACTCGAAATCCAAAACGTTGAAGTTCATTTTCTGATCTGTTAGGTAATTATTTTATTGTTAATTGGTGTTGTATAATAACAGTAAAATGTTGGTAAGTTCACTTTTTCATCATTTTAATAGTTTTAATAAAACATTGGTAAGTGTACTTTTCGACTTAACTGATAAATATAAATGTCTTAAAATACTCAGTTTATTTTGTTCTTGTTTTTTCTGGAAAAAATTTTAACACGCAGAATATGTTCAAGAACACAGCGAAAATTTTGCCTCTGTATGGACTATTTATTTTTTCAATCATTGTTGTTACAGCAATTCGTTTTATCGATTTATTCAAAGTTTACGGTTTTAATCCTATAATGGAATATATGCTGACGGTTATGAACTAATTATCGTTCTGATATGGACATTATTTTTAGTCCAGTCACATTTGTTGAAATATCAACAATTCCTCACAAATAGCTTATAGTTAGGTCTCCATTACAGTAAAGTATCGGGTTATTTTACGTCGACAAATAATTAAGAATAAATACACACATATCTTGTAAAGCTAGTGTTTTGAGCTGTAGTAAAATGCAATATCTGGAAGTTCAAAATATTTACACGAACCAGACTATATTTGAGCATGAAAATTGTATCCGGCAATCAACGAATGCCAACAACACCGTCACTATTCAAATACGGATATGAACACTTAAAACAGATAACTGTGAACATTAACAGTTTTCCAGTGATTTTACACACATTCGAATTTTTTAAACTGCTCCATCGGAAATCAGCTAGGCCTAATCTCTACAGATTGCATCAGCGAAATAAACGCACTGACTGAATAAGAGCTTTTCATTACCTAATTGAAAAAAAATAACGAATTTGTTTTACCTGGACGTACAAAAATGCGTAATTTGGCTATAAATGTGATGCCCGAAGGCATATTTAGAACCACGGAGGTCGCCGAGTGAACATGAAATGTGTTTTTGCTTTTTCATAAAAACATAAGCCCAAGAAAAGCATGTCCCTAAGTGTAAAAACTAAAAGATACCAGAGGGATTGGAACCCACGATTTTTAACACATTTTTATTTATATATATATATATATATATATATATATATATATATATATATATATATATATATATATATATATATACATATGTTCCTTTATACGTTAGATAATATAAGACAGAATGTCATGTGCTTTATTATACGTTAGATAATAAAAAATAGAATGTCATATGCTTTAGTTGCTTTGTAATAAAAAATTTTCTTCCCTTTCAACAAAGAGAATTACATCACTCGAAATGTTTATAGTGGACCGTATAGATGCTGGGTCAGATATTAGGCTGAGTGTATGCAGCCAAGTATTCTGCTCGTATTATTTAAGATTCCACTATACTCCCAACGCACAAATTCAAGTAGAGGAATATTTGTTTCACAGAATAAATAAAAAATGTGTTCAGATAGAACCAATTTTATGTCTATGTTCTTTAGGGTTTTTGCGCTAAATATGCGTTACTTGTAAAATGCAATTCATAAACAGTAACTGTAAATAAAAATAGTAAAGGCCCTATTATTTTTTGTCACTGTCTAAAAATTTAATTTAATGAATGAAAATTTTTTTTCGCAAAAATGTTAAAGAAAATATACTTAAAATTGGTTCTACCGTAGTAAAATGTTTATTAGTGGTGTAAGACAAATACTAGTACTTGAAAACCAAGAATGTGTAGGGATATAGTGGATACACGGAGCGTCGTTACATGGCTGAGACCTGAGCAAAGCTGAAGTACGCACACTTGGAGCGACAGCTGGGTGTGTTCTCGTGTATGAGACACACTGAGGCTGGAAACAAGGTAGACGCAGAACACATGAGAGTATATCTGTTACTGTAGAACAGACAATGGGACATAAATAACTTAAACACGCTTGCTTCGCTTTTAGTCGGTTTTCTGACAAAATAATAACTATAGGGTTTTAATACATACATGTATTCACAAATGATGAATATAGGTTTCTATATGTAAATTATTTAATAGAAGAATGTGTGTTATAAACAAATAGAGCTGTATTACAAAATTTCGCTGAAATTGCAATTTTTTTAATTAATGACGTTGATATTCCGGTATCAAAATTTCGACTCTATTAACAACAATACGACTTTTCTCTTTGCTTCAAAATAGTTTTTACTGTCGTAGGTAGATTAATTGGTCTATGAGAAATTAGGACAAAGAAATCCTCTTGAAATTGTGTTTTATTTATTAAGTAGGGATGCTTCTTTAACACCTCTACTCCGAGCAATAAAATTAACGTCTGGATTATTATCTAGATGCAATCAAATTACGTCTTCCGCGTGGAGTAGGTGTAATAAGCTTACAGTCGGTAAGGTAGATAGATACGAGCCAGGAGACCTCTCTCTCTCTTTCTTTCTTTCTCTCTCTCTCTCTCTCTCTCTCTCTCTCTCACACACATATATATAGGCTACACACATATATCATCTTCACAAGACAGCACAAGGCGACACCGAGATGTTTTCTTCTGGGAAAAGAAACACATTCTCCACCCTTCCAACCACGGCTTGTCGAGGGACAGTCACTTGACCTGCTAGATGTCATGCCTCACTCCTTCCCTACCCCCCCACCCTCCCACCACGTGACCAGGCGAGCGTGAAACACAGCTGGGGAAGGATGTTGGTTCCAAATATGGCAAGTTACAGTGTGTTGTTTATAATCTGTGTGACTACGTAACTTCAGGCCATACTCCCTTATTTCTCATGTGATACTTTATTTAAGCCTAAACGAGAGCAGTTAACAAAAATCTGTCTTGAAGTTTAGTTTTAAAAGGTCACTTTGTTTGCCACATTTTTCAAGACAATAAATACTACGGTTTCAGCTAATGATATAAGTAAGGAAATGTTTGTTAACTGACTTATTGGTACGTATAATTTCTTTTCTCGAGAAAATTTACTTTTTCAACTTCGTATATATATACATATATATATATATATATATATATATATATATATATATATATATATACACACACACACACACACACACGTGGATTTTTTTGGCGGTTGTATCAAGCATTAGATATCAATGTGTTTGGTAGTAATTATTTTATCAACAAAATAATTGCCGTGGAGTACAGCAAGATTTGCTGGACAGAATAACTGAGAATGTTCTGAGAACTTACTCACTCTAACTAGCACTCAGGTGACGTGGACAGCGAAGTGTCCAGTCGTCGAAATAACTGAATTTATTAGCATCAGAGAAGTTGGTTCGGTGCACATTAAACCATTTTGTATTTTTACAAGAACGTTCTTTGCAAACCAGTTTCCAAAGAATCATTTTGCAAGTTTACAAAAATATTGTAAATTTTACAGGAAATGCTTCTAAATTAACACATATACCTGTATATTCATACATTTTGTATTTTTACAATACTGTACATTTACAAATAAATTCTTGTACATTTTACAGCAATTTTCGAAGTGTCACAAAAAATATTTTGGCAACCAGTTTACAATTTTTTTGGAAAGTACAAAATATTTTGTAAAATATGACAAGCCGTCGAATGTTATTATGTTTTCACAGCAAACACTCTGCTCATAAAAGTATACATCGCTAGTCCCGACATGTATTTGTAATATTTAGACCACTTCAATGACCTATGACATTCTTGTTGTAGTGGCTAGACTGATAAATGTTTGACATTAGTTTAGAAACTTATTCTTGTATAAATATGATTTTTTACTGTGTGTATAACCTTGAATCTCTTCGTTTGTATAAAACTTCTGATCTCATTAACGTTTTTGTTACATCTGATAAGCATTTCGTTAGTGGAAACATTTGCTTGCCCAAAAAAGTCATCTATTAACTCATATTTGAATTCGTCACTTTAAAATATTCTCCATTATAATGCCACATTCGCATGTAACTGTATGAAAGGTTGCTTATAAATAATACTATCTTTCATCTCATAATTATTTATTGTATAGGTACCTATATGAAGCGTTTTCCACTATCAGAAACGTAATACATTTTAGGTAAAAATGTTAATTCAGCAGTTTGAATGTTCATTTATAGTTGGTGCTATCGCGCCACTTTGTGAGTAAATGAATACACGACGCTAGGCGAGTTTGATAAACTTCTAGCCAACTGAACGACCATATTCAACATGTAACTTATTTTCAAAACTAATCGCGAACATTCCCAATCCCTACCAAACCAGACCACCCATAATAGAATCGTCAAATACATTACGTCGTTTCTTGTACTTCCTGTCTAGTCAACACAAAGGAGTCGCGGTGATGGCCGAGTGGTCAGACCTCTCACCTCCCACCAAGGCGACACGGGTTCGATTCCCGGCGGGGTCGGTCCCAAGATTCCCGCACGTGGGAATCGTGCCGGGTCATACCGTTGGTTGGCGAGTTTTCTCGGGGATCTCCCATTTCGCCACTCTTTCATTCCAGCACTACTCCATACTCACCTCGTGTCACCCGTCACCATAGCTGAAGACCTCGATGTTGAGCGCTGACCAATATCTCTTCACTCACTCACCAGCTAAGTGACGATTAAACTGATTTACAATAACGCGCAACAAAATTCACACGCCTAAATGCAGTTTTAAGCATTTTATGTTAATGGAAAAACAAAATTGCAACTATAAAGAGCTGCAGCACTTTTATAAACCTCTTAAGAAAATATGTATGAACATTTATTTGTGAATATTAGGTTTTCAAACTCAAATGATTTTGCTCGCTAGTATAGTATCAGACAGGAACATCCCATTCCGTCGAGAAATCTTGTGCTGTCAAATTCCAGTCTTCTTCATTTGTTGGGATCTGGAAAAGAAAAATCTAAATATTATTTTATCGTACAATGATAAGATAAAACTAATTTTATCAAACCGTTCATACCGTTGTGAAAGTAAAGAAATTCACTCGTAAACACAAATAATGCACAAACCAACATATATTTGTATTTGGCTGTTCGAATGTTTTGGTGCTAAAACCTGCTTTAAAATAACGCATATTGCCTGTATAACACAGTATCTTTGTTAAGAGAAAAAGTAATTTCCTAGCTCAAGTAGATGTGTATTTCCCCAGCACATACGAATATTTTGTTGTTATTTTTCCAGTGTGTTGTTGTTTTGAGAACGTCGGAACGGACACATGGCCAACCCAGGACGTACAGACAGAAGACACACGTTCAGTACATTATCTTGTATATGACGTACACGAGACAAATCAGTTGAAACAACTTTCCAAGACGACTCAGGTTGACGTCTAGAATGAACCATTTATATTACATTTCTAGCAGATGTGGAGATATGTATCAGTATTTAGTTTCTTTCAACACTTACGATACTAGGAGGTCTTCTGGTCAAGAGTGGAAATATTATGTTCACCAAGGACGCATAGTACTTGCGATACTAGGAGGTCTTCTGGTCAAGAGTGGAAATATTATGTTCACCAAGGACGCATAGTACTTGCGATACTAGGAGGTCTTCTGGTCAAGAGTGGAAATATTATGTTCACCAAGGACGCATAGTACTTGCGATACTAGGAGGTCTTCTGGTCAAGAGTGGAAATATTATGTTCACCAAGGACGCATAGTATAATACAACATGTACACTGTGTTTATTACAACTACTTATGTACTTATACCAATAATTGGCGGTAATATACTAATTATCTGGATGAAACAAAGAAATCAGGACTTTAAAAGTACATATTTTACGCTGAAAGTTAGTCTACGTCCGAACCTAATCAAATCGAAGCAGTTTAAATGTCCTTAAACATTCTTATAACAACCCATTAAGGTAGTTGCCTGAGTGGGCGTATTTAGAGTGATCGAGTCGAAGTGCGAAGAGCCAAGTGCGTCACAATACATGCTTCACGCCCCTAGCCTCTAGCCACTACAACTGTGCAGTCTTCTCATCTGCTACTCTCCTCTATGAGACATTCAGTGGAGGTACTATCAGTTCATGACGTAATATTACATATAAAGTTGTATTGTATACACCTATACCTTCTAAAAGATTCTGCTCCAAGACTTCCGCTCTTAACTAGAACCGCAAAAGCACCCATTTTCGCCATTTCCAGCCGCGAGGGAATAAGCATAACGTATTATCGGAGGAAGTGAAGACTGTATACACGCGTGGGACGTTCATTGAATGGTATTCGCAACCAAACATCACTTACGCTGAGTAGTTTACTAATATTGTAGACGACACTTCTGAGTATACTTTACTCTTACGTAACAACTATAGCTCTCATAGTTTCCGCATAACAGTGCATCAAAGTCAAAATTTGCATGTTACACTGCCATGCAAATAGTAAAAACCACTTGTCTTACTAAAACAAAATAATTCACCGTGAAATGACATGCCATGAACTATGTAACAAAGTGCTAAAAAACTTCCAGTTATAATTATTTTAAATTTAAAAATTGCTGAATTTTTAATTTTTTCTTGTACTTTTGCGGGTTTTTTTTTTAAATTCAAAATATTACGCGTGGGCTTCGAAATACTTTGTTGTGTATCTCATGGAATGTTAGTTAACCGTGAATTATTTCATTTAAGTAAGTCAATTGGTTTTATTATTTGCATGCCAGCGTAACATGCACATTTTGTCTTTGACGCACCGTTATGAGAAAAACTAAGCGAGCAAAAAATTGTTTCGTAAGAGGAAACTGCACTCACAAGTATAATCTACAATACTAACAGTATTTTATAACAATATCAAATTATGCTTTTATCGCACTTGAAGACACTTAGAAGTTGGCTTTGTTCAGAAGCAGTTCAGGAAATTATTACGTACTGCATTACTTTGTTGTAGATCACATCCAGTTGAACGACTAACTTTGCAAACATAATTGTCCATCCCTCACCTAACACCAACCCTTTGACGTAGAAGGAACTGGAATGAAATACACTTACGTGGCACATGTTGTGTCGACGCAGAGCGGCAACAGTATAGGTAGCTAGTTGTATTGTGTGACACAGCACATGTGACTGGCGGCACAGCTATGCAGACAGTGTGTGCCGGTAGGACGGCAAACTAAGTCACACCCGCCAACAAAATGGCTGCTCTGGCCAGCAACATGGCGTATATACCTGCCGCCAATCAGCGAACGGACGGCGGCTGCCCTGCTAGCCTGCAGCCAGGCCAATAGTAAACTTGCAGTAACATACAGGAGCCAAACATACACGGGGCTGGTATCAACAGTCTAAGGCAGCTAATCAGCGGCGAGATCACTCGTATGAAATGTGCCGCCACGTCATTTCACGTCTGTATTACTATGTGGTCTATGTCACAGAGAGGTTTCCACGACACTCTTCTCTGGTTTGCAGGTAGAAATCCAAGACGAGCCAGAGTTCATACAACCAATCACAGACAACGAAGCAGATCTACAGACATGCACATAAGGCACTGAAACAAGCTGGTGCTAACATATTTTCGCGGAATTCAGTCAGTTGTCCTTGCGCTGGGCTCACGAGGCAGCGACAGACGCGTAGCGGACATTCGCGCGATTGTGATTCCAGCGTTCCTTACGAGACCGGCCATAGCGCGATGGCGACCAGAGAACTGGCGGGGAACAAAGGGAGAAACACGGAGTACAAGAAGTAGTTCCCTCAGGTAAGTGTAGAGCAGTGCACGTAGAAAGGTCATAGGCGACGACGTGACCTCCTGATTGCAGTGAACGACGAACCAGTTGTGTACCAAACTGCTGCAGGAAGACTGGGTCATGTTGCAAGCTCGCCTGAACTACCATTGGTCCGTCACCTACTATGCTTCTATATAAGGATGCCTCATCGAACCTAACTGCAAGTCACCAGAGGAACTTACTACTCATTGACATCGTCTCTTCTCTCGTCATTGAAGCAGCTCTCCTTTATATAAAACGTTATAAGTGGAAGTTAATAAATAGTTGCGAGTTCATCCGGTAAAATCTTATCCTATATTTTAAAAAACTGTTCAATTTGCTCTAATATTACCATTTGACCGTAGTTCATATTGCCGTACATACTGTGAGTAGTACCGTAAATAATGACGTATATATGAAGTGAAAGAATCATCACAGCCAAGCCCAAATGAAAGAAAAGGAAGAGACATTTCGGCGTCAATCAGTGAACTAAAATAAACACATTCACACGTGTACAGAGGATTTTGTAGATTGCGATACTTCTAAATTAATTACCTGATTTGAGAAACGTAACAAAAAAAACTTTATTTTAGTATTGTGTTAAATACAGAAAGGGCAAATATGAACTGTACTTACAGAAGTTTTCTGCAAACAAATAGGGCCTATACTAACAACTTTGTTCGGGATATCAAAGTAACCGTATTACCAGTGGAGTTAAATAGGCCTACTTGAAATAGCTGCTACATAAGATGATAAAACTCAATATGTGTTTACTCTCACCATGCTACACTAGTTTACTTACAACAAAATCGCAAAGCTCTCACAACTGTCGGTGCCTTCGCTCATCGAAAATGAGATTCGCGCAAAGTTTCCTGCATGACTCATGTTAATGAACACGAGGTAGAAAACACATCTGCAGTATTGGAGTCACTCATAATTCGTAAAACTCAAAATCCAACTGACATTTACTGTTAAGGCTTAATTGGTTCAGTCAAAATTGTTTTCTGTACGTTTACAAGGACAATTCTTGAAAATCCAATGCCAAAGAAATTCCTTGTAAAACTGCTAAGATTATTTTTGTAATAAATACTAAGTATATGTTTGTCACATTACAAAGGACTTGTGATTGTAATTGCAAAGGAGTAAAATTAAAATTCAACTGTATATGACATTCTGCTAGTGAAAATTAACTTATTTGTGCAACAACTGTTAAACAAATAATGTTTACGTATAATAATAATGAAAAAATGCACGCTTCGGGATTAGAATCCGTGTCGTTACGTTTCTTTATCCCGCTCATAAACACCAAGCCAATTCGAAAATTACATACTGTAGACCGTGTTTAATTTTTGTATTTTAAAATTACAGCACAAGTATTTAACGTTCTTAATTTAACAGCACGTATTTCATATAGGCATATGTTCACTTTATTTCAGCGAAATATGTTCCAGAGAATGTAATTTGTAGGCCTATACTTACTCTATCATTTCCGTCAAACCAGTGATTTTGGTTAACTACAAAGTTTCCTAAGTTTTCTTTCAAAGAAACACCTTGTAACTTTACATGGAAGTCCATTGTACTTTTAAAAGGGTAAAGTACAAAGCAATTGGTAAAAAATCTACTGTAGTGATAACTGACACTTTCCAGGATCTCTAGGGTCATCCATATAGTACACACAAACACACACTCTCCCTTTAGCAGAGCGCGTGAACTGGAAGTATTAACCACAATTCCACAACTCCTTTTTACTTCCTTTTCTTCTTTAATTTCCTTCGAAACGAAGCAAGGTTACTACGACACCACACACCTCCTGTGATTGGCGGGATGAACCCCGAGCCGCCGAGAGTTCAAACAACCAACCACTGACCTTGTAGCAGATATGCATGTGTGCATGTACTTCACTGAACACACTGGTGCAGATATATCAGTCTGAGCTTGTATTAAGATATACGCATCATTTCACAAAAACCTTCCGTTCATACTTAAAACAAGAA
Source organism: Medauroidea extradentata (assembly GCA_003012365.1). NCBI lineage: Eukaryota > Metazoa > Arthropoda > Insecta > Phasmatodea > Phasmatidae > Medauroidea > Medauroidea extradentata. The sequence continues at coordinate 15,166 of PNEQ01116599.1, read as the reverse complement.
ATGCACATCAAACATATATACAAATATGTATATAGTTGCAAGTGTGTTTATTTAAAATATACTAAGAAATTGGGAAAACGTTTAGCAGGTTCACGTACTATAGAGTGTGGCATGTGACACGCCACAACACTCTTCATGTACAAAGCGAGAACTGCTCTCTTAAGTTCTGAGATCTAAACAAGCTCTACAAACTAGCACAATTATTTTAAGGGAATAAAGAAGACAAGGTGAAAATTCATTGTGACATTCGCTGTGGTGAATTTATGAACTGTTGATAAAGATGCGAACTTAAGGTACAGAGTATGTCCACACTCGTCACAAATACATCATCGTATAATGAAGATACACGAGTAGCAGGATATCACCTCCTGGATACAGCCTTATCACTGGACTCTCGTAGGTACACTGTAAAATAACTTCCTAAAATGTTTAGGAAGTTATTATCCGAGACGCAGTACGTGACAGTTGCCATACTTCCGTCTTGTAAATATGCAAACTTTTACAATTGTTACAATACAAGTCTGGTAACTTCAGTATACATTCGACTGGTTTATAAAAAAGTGTAGGAGTGCTGCCATGGATGTCTGGGAACCAATCCTACTATATATACTTTCTAATCGCTCCTATACGCACGTGTGGTAAATTTACAAACTGGAGGATGACATTGACTGAGGTCCTACAATGGAGAGGTGCCGCAATGAACTCGGCACACTAAGCTTACCTCGCATAGCTTCTCACTCCACCTAGTCTCGCTACTTGTTTATCGACAGCTGCCTAGAGCAAGTTTATTCTCCATCAAGTAGCAGGTTCTTGGATTGGCTTCCAGGTTGATTGTACACCGAGGATACTTGGCCACATACCTATAACGAAACCACAAACATAAATGATTTATATTGCATGTGCAATTGATGTCTGCTAAGTACACTGAGGAATATGTAGAGACTGATAAATATCGCCAATGTGATGACTAGCACTCAAGACTACACTGCACACTACATTCTCGAGCCTTAGTTGTTTCCTTGTTGGGTACAGCCACTGTGAATGGCCAGCTTAACCCCAGACCAGGTATAAAGTAGTTTTATTTCTTACTGTTATTGTTTTCAAGGACGTGTCTAACTAACTGTGAACCAACCAAAGTCGTAGCATAAATGTGCATGCGTTTGGATTCTAGCTTGACGTAAAACTAATATTAGCGAAATTTTCCTATTCCTAGGAATAAGTAAAACAAAGTGGCTGACATCGGGCAGTGATTGGCTGAACTTCTTAGTGAAGACGAAAGAAAAAAAATTAATGAAATATTAATAAATAATTATGGCATGACAAAGCTCTTATTAAAACTTATTTCTGCGTTTCCAAAAAGAACATTGTCGAGAGATGCGAAAGTTAATATCGTAATATCATTACGAGTACTGTAATATTTACATATCGCCACTTTTTATCAAAGTACATGTATTCACATACAGTTATGGAACCATGCAGAACCTTATTCCGTATAAATATTTTTTTATTTTATATCTCAATTTCAATATTCATTGTAGCTAAACAAAAATCACACTTAACATCATCACTGATAAAAATTGTATAGTAATAAAATAGGTTATGCCTATACTGACGATTTAACTAAATTGCACACAGACAAAAGTAAAAATTACAATAATAATATCGAATTAAAATGAATACTTTTGAAGATCGCCATGTCTAGAATAATACTAAACCAATTATTTTCTCCGAGGCATTATTAACTGTATATAGGGCCCGGTAGTTTACACGAAAATATTTTTGCATCACTTTGTTTCAGTGCCTTACGTGCGCACCTGCATCTCTACCTTGTGGTCAGTGATTGGATGCCTTAACATACGTCTGGAGGTTAAACCCGCAAATCACAGACGTGTTGTGTCACAGTTATCCGTATACTGATTGGCAAAGTCAAATTAATAATAACTCTGCACAAAAACACTCTGCCAATAATCATGGAGTTGAGCTGCAGGTGTGCACGTAAGACACTGAAACAAAGTGGGGCAAATATATTTTCGCGGAAACTATACCGAGCTCTAGTTATATAAGAAGAAATCGCCGCGCCACACAGTTGCGCTAGACCAGTGTGCATGAAGCGGCAACTCACTGCCATACGACACATTCGTGCAGTGGCTTCTCAGTTAGTAGTGTGGGGGAGATGTGTATCGAGTAAAATACCCATATAAGCTTAAATGAATGTTTTTATCATATTTTGTATCAACAGATGTTTGTAATAAAAATAAGGAAAAAAGTTTGTAGTTTAATTTGTGCAACAAAGTAGTTTGTTTGGAAAAAAACATGGCCCAACTAAAATGTCTGACAAAGAACGTTACCTCATCAGTCATCACATAAGAAAGAAGGCTATCACAGTGTTACGGCACATGCAGAGATATATGTACTGCAGGCAATCATTGTTTTCAACTACTTGTATGACTTAATGCATATAACGTGTGCTTGCTCAGTGTGTCAAATGTCTCAAGACTTTTCCTAGCAATCAACTGTACAAATGAGGAAACTGTGCACTGCGCTATGCTAGTGTTTGCTATGTTACACTGCTACCGAGCTACTTTGACATAGAGACATAGTGTCGTAGTGCCGACATGACACAGAGACAGATACAACACGGCCGCTACGACAATAAAAACAATCAGCACCGAGCTTTCTGTGACGTCACAGCGACAAAAAAAGCCGTCACGAGGCGAATTCCTAACAGAAATTAGATAAGTTCTATTCAATTCAGAATTCAAATTTGTTCCCAAATGTTGGTGAAACTGGTGTGTTGAAACTTTATATACGTATTTTTTTTTATTCATGTTTTTGTTTGCTAATATAAGCAAATCATAACCTTTTTAATTAAACGTGTAACTGTCAGTTTACTTCTACATATCGGAATGCCAGAGCGTATTTAAAATATACTACAACTGAACGGAAATTTACTGAAATATTGTAAGAGTCTGTGGCTGTCGTAGTAGAGGTTAGTATGTAGTGGCAACGAACTATTTGCATGTAAATATCTTAGCAGTATTTGTCGCGCGACAGCCAAACTAGTGTTTGCAATAACGAGAATATTTACTGCGACATCACGCCCCTCGTGCCTCTAGTCGTGCTGATGTGGTTCCGGCATAACGCAGTACTGGATCGTTGTGTTGGGTCGCGAATATAGTTGACAGACTGTCGTAGACAGTGAGGTGCTGTACCAACAGCAGATATATGGCGTCAGTCAGTCAGCCATGGCTAGGACACAGAATAGTTAGGAGTACAGAAGGATGCCAAACTTGACACACGCCATGCTCTGGCCAGCAACATGGCGGAGACGCCTACCGCCAATCAACGCAAGGTGGCTGCCCTGCTTGCCGGCAGCCAGGCCAATAGGAAACCTGCCGTAACATACACAGCCTCTGTCAGCCAATAAGCGATCAAACGAGCAGCCACGTCTGGTAGTGTGTGGCAAGGTAGTATATATGGTTGGAGGGAGCAGGGAGCGCGTGTGAAGGTCGACCCTACCAGGCACCTGCTGTGTGAGAGAGGTGACCTTGAGTGCCACGTCCACGTGCTAGCTGCACGTGGAGGGTCGTCAACCTCGAGGCCGGCCAGCCCAAGGACTCAGCTCGTGACCCACATGACTACCACACATAGCCTCGCTTCCTTCCTGACTGCAGCCAGCCTAGCCGCCTAGCCTCGACCAACTTTACTACCTCTGCACTCAGTGCTAAACATCACATTACTGTCGCTGTCTGTACACGAGGCACTAAGTGTCTGGAGCGCCGCTGACTGGCGTATTTAATACTAATACGACATCTTCCCTACGCACAGTGGTTGACTAGTATTCTCTTATCTATGACACTTTAACAAGTGACCGTATCATTTTATCCGTGGAAAGTATGGCTCAAACTCCAACGCATGCTTCTATTTCACTTATTTGAACACGGTTGGTACTTTAACATACACGGCAGGCTGAAAAAGTAATTTTGATGCTTTTTGAGAGTTAAAAATAATCTTGCTTTTTATTCGCGTACTGAATTTTTAAACTTACCGTAAGAGGATGTACTTATTTATTTTGTTGCATATCATGGAATCCCGAAATTTGAGCATCAACTCATTACACAAGTCATAATAAATAATACATTAAACCAAGACAAATGCAATCTACTATAGATACAATTATAGATACAAACTATTCATTACATAAAAATAAACAAATCATGTCAACTATTTACAAAATCACCCACTGAGTAGGAGTGAGTCAGAAGTAGTTGGTTTTAAGTAACTTACCATTTATATATCATCCGGTAACTTACTAAACAACCTAACTTCTGAGAAGTACACCATTGTTACATTGCTTACGCCTGCTGCAAGGTTAATGAAGATTGCTGTTATTTCTGGTGTTATATTTAGGAATATCTGAATTTTTATCAAAATAATCTATGTTTTACAACTAATCTAATCAAAGAAAATGTATACTGAGAGGCGAACGCAAGAATATTCAATTTCTTAAAAAGAGAACAACATGAATCAAATTAATTTGGAACTTGCTATTATTCTTATGGCTCTTTTTTGCATCCAGAAAATGTTTAAATTAGATGAAGATGATGCCCAAAATATAATACCACAATCCATAATCGAAAGAAAAAACACAGTAATTTTGTATAAACGTTGAAATATTTAATATATTTGTTAAGTCACGTAGGGAAAAACATGCAGAATTAAGTTTAGGAATAGTGGTCTATATGTTTGTCACTTTAACCAGTGTTACTACTTTAAATAACAACATTATCACCTCAATAGATCTACAAATTATAATCCTCACAATTCTCAGTACGAGCATTACCGTAAATGTAAAAGGATAAATTATTTATGTATAAAATAAAACCGTAACGGCCCAAAGACGTAGCCTTGAGGGACACGATGTCTAACCAAACCTACATTACAATATGATTCATTGTGATCACGACCTAATACAACTATTTGTTGACATCTGTTATACAAGTATGACGATCTGAACCATTTTAATTCTGTAGCTTGTATCCCATATTACTGCATTTTACTCAGACGTATATTGTGACCAACGCAATCGAATTCTTTAGATAAAACGCAGAAGAGACCTGCTATAAGTTTTTTTCGTTATCAAGATAATTGTATATGAAGTTATTTAACTAAACGGTAGCCTCGTCGACTGAATTGCCATCTTGAGGCATGTTATCAGTCGCCAGATTGAATTGTATTTACTTTTAGTACTTTTTTTTATTTCGTAAATTTTGAGAGAAAAAAGATGTTAAATCTGGATATTGTAGCTAATTCTATGTAACTTTCTACAATGTGTAGGTATTGCGATCTAGCTTCTAGCGTATATTTAGACAACAACTAGTCTAGCAAACTATGAATATTAACAAATAGCTTCACTTAATTGTAGCGTAATTATACGTCAACATCTACAATGCAAAGTTTGTACTGCAGTGCAAGGTAAATAGAATTTGCTATATATCCGCAGATATATCATTTTTTTCTTATTAGAATTTCAAAACAGCGAAAATGAAATTATCCGAAGTAGGCGAAGCGAACAATTTCAAAACTATTCCAAAGGGAACTGATCACTTATCAATATAGCTTCGTTTCATTCAAACTTGGTGTCGCTACACCAGTGCAGCTGGTGTAGTGCAGTTACACCAAAGATCCGTCTTGGTGCATGCTGGTGTAGATACACCAGTGCCGTAGAATGAAACAACTTTGGTGAATTTTGTGTAGCATGAATCAACTGTGTATAAAGATTTGTCGAAAGGACTGACCAATAAACAAGTTCGTGAAAATAAAAATGTACTAGTAAAATACTTAAATATATGTTTGTCTCAGGGGTGATTTTGAAATGTGTGTTGTGATTAGCACTTGTTAGTAACATAACCTCAACACTTCATGTTTCGTATGTAAGTTAAGGAGTTTTTTATTTAATTCTGAATTTTATAACAGCACATACGAATATTTTTTAAAAACTGGCAAGCTTATGTGCGAGAATATTTCCTTTGTAACAGAATGATGACACGCAATTGTGTTCGGAGTATTTATTTTGTCTATCATATATAACATGCAAGAAGCCCAGAATTAGTGTCCGTTACAAAAATTATCGTATGTACTATTAAAAGACATAAAATTCAATAAAAAAAAAGGCTTGCCTTAAACGCGAAACGTGAAGTGTTGAGGTTATGTTACTACGTAACCACAACACACATTAAAATTCATCCCTAATATAAACATACATTACATTTGTCGTTTACTATTGTTATTCCAGTATCATCTCCAATAATTGTGAAACACTTAATCTCAAACACACTTTATTAACCAAATCTTTCATAACGAAACGTAACTAATTCAAACTTGGCGGGCTCGTTTACTACACCACACCAGCTACACCTCCTCCAGACCATGGCAGGTGTATTTTTTTTTTTCAAGAACTACACTGGTGTAGCTACGCCAGCTAGAATGAAACGAAGCTTATGTTACTGCAGTTTCGGGCAATAAGTTCTGAGAATGCGGCCAAGCACGTAGGCTGGCAATGTGATGTAAAGATACAGTTTGGCTGGCGGGCTGCATGTAACAGCCATGCTACTATGTGACGTGACGAGGTATACCAGAAGTGATGAGGCCGCGAGTGGCGCGTGGTTAGAACGCTCGCCTCCCTCCAAGGTGATCCTGGACAGACACCCGGCTCGTACGTGCGAATCATGCTGGACGATGACTCTAGTCGATGGGTTTTCTCAGGGATCTCCCGTTTCCCCCGCCCTTCCCGTTCCGGCTCCTCTCCACTGTAAGGCCTCACTTCTTGGCATCACACATTGGCAAGCAGTCCGTAAAGTCGGGTTACTTGACTACATTTCCTGCTAACTCTACACCACAAGTTTCTGTTTTAAATTCAGGTTTGCAGCCTCTTAAACTGATGCAGACTTCACCACTCAACACTTTAATACTAAGTATTACCTCAGAGTAAACTGGAAATGTAAAATTTTCATATTTAATTAAATTGATAGGGTGGTGTAAAGTTACCCCAAGTTTACTGTAGGCATCCATGAACTTGTCAACCGTATAACTGTTTACTTTTTACTTCCACATTCGTCCTCAAAGAAAGTGGTGAGTAATTTTCTAGTTGGTTTTGTAGAATTGTCGAAACTCTCAGATGAAGTACACAAGCGTAGCTTCGACTCAGTTTGAATGGGAGAGAAGATACAGGAGTACGTAAAAAACATTCCATTTGCTTGGAAATGTATCAGCAATACTACTGTATATAACAAAAACTAATATTTATGTCTACAAGTACGTTTCAAGAGTGACAATTCACAATTTTCCCGTCTTTCCCCCCACCCCGGTAAGGCTGCAGAAATGTCGCGGGTACAACGACCTGTCAGGCTGGACTGCACAGTCCTGTGTACACTATGACCTCAGCTAAGCTCGTACATTAGTTGTTGCTCCAGAGAGTGGACAGTTGTACATGTGACAGGGTAGCGCGGGTGTCAGTGAGTGTTTACATGCAGATCTGCTACAGTAAATATTGGTTTCCTACTCTATTGTAGCAACCCTGGAGTAAACTGTAGTCCATCATAGGTCCGTCTACGTCTACGTGATAAATTTACTGTATTGTAAATACGCAAAGTTATTGAAAATCTTTCAAAGCAAGTACCTCGATATTTTAAGGTACAAGAGTTAAAAGAGTCAATTCTATGTCTTTTTAACTACTTGTTTCTGCCAGCATTAGTAAACCATACTTGTAAAAATTTGCGTAAAATTATACTTGTAACGGATAATTTTACATAGGGGATGCCCCTGATAGCTTGAATTTACTCGACAAAAATGCTTTGGTGATTTATACAGCCGGTTTACTCAAAGAAGAGTTTAAGTAACAATCACTCAATTACGAAAGATACTCACGTAAGCCATAGTTTGGAATCCTACGTCTCTTGAAATAAATTCGCGAGATTAGCTGGTCTCTATCCTTGGATAAAATACGAGAGTAATTTAGAAGTTGGAAGGCACGTAATCCTCTCCCTCCAAACGGGCACTTGACGCTGCGACAAACATACAGTAATACAGAGGTTCTTGCAAGGAGGGAGGGGAGATTATGATGCAGGTTGCGCCATAGATATTCCCGATGGGGAAAAAGGGGGGTGGGAAAACATTGGAAGAATGGTTTCAATAATCATCAGTTCAAAGTAATTCTTCTATGTGGAGAAAAGAATGATGACTGATTTTGAAGAAGAAAAAACACGTTGGAAGTATTGTCTCTTTGGCTTGACGAGGGCGTGTTGCGTACATTAGCGGAGAATGAGAAGATGTTGGTTTTGGGAGATGGGAGAGCCACTAAGTACCCACGTGACGTACATCTGTACCTACAACGACGAGCAAGCTCTCTCTCTCTCTCTTCATCCATCTCTCTCTCCAAGGGTTGTGACCAAGTTATTGACAACCCCTTGTGCTCCAAGCAATGACCAGCGACGTCCCTAGTCCCCGCACACATGTCTAGGCAGGTTTCCGCCAGTCACGTACAGTTCACGTGAGTGTGAATGTCTATTGTTTTGTAGGGATACATCATTTCTGATAGTGTTCTCATATTTCAAGGAGAGTTAGCGATGCCGGATTATCGCGAGAACAATAATGCCAAAATAACACAAACAGGTACGAGTGTGTAGAAGTTATGTGAAACGGAATAGTAAGACAGGACACGAAGTCGGAACATTTGCCGCAAAAAATACTACTTGCCTACAAAACTTAAATGATTTGGCTGTCAAACACAAAATAATCGACGTTGTTTTTTGAACGATTCTTGCAATGGGGGCAAGTTACAAACCAGAGAAGTATTTTGAACATACGCCATTGTTGCAGTGACTTATGTCCACAATACTATCTTACTTTGTGAAATAATTGAGACAAAATATAGTATTTGGGGGGGGGGGCAGAGCCAGGGCATCACACCCTGGATACAGACTTACCACTGGACGCCCGTGCCCGCCTCGGAGGATGTCACTGGCTGAGGCGCTACAATGAAGAGGCGCCGGAATGAGCAGGACGGGGGAAATGGGAGGTTCCCGAGAAAACCCTCCAACCACGTCGTCCGACACGGTTCCCACATGCGAAAATCCTGAGTACTGCGATGATGATAACAGGAAGTTTATGTCGAGAAAACGAGGTTTCGAGAAGGAAATATTGGAAGGTAATTTGGGGATGTTAGTTAATTAACAAGCTCATCAATCAGCATTCGGCTCTATAAACGGCTGTCAATTTCCTCAAATATACGTACAATTGTGAAACGACTTTACATCCATGTCATTTCATCTTTATCGGCTCTCGAGATGTTGATGTCATGAGTCGTTTCTTAAGCACATATATGAATTCATATCAGACATTGCTTGAATAATGTATTTAATAGGAAATATTTATTCTTGTTCTACAGTATTGTTGCAACCCTGGAATACACTGCAATCTATCATAAGGGGTCCGTCTACTTGACAAGTGTACTTACTGTATTATAAATACGCGAAGTTATTGGAAATATTTCAAAGCAAGTACCTCTATATTTTATAATAAGAGTTAATAGTCTAGGTCTTGTCCTGCTGTCATTATTAAAACATACTTGTAAAAGTTTACGTACAGTTAAACACTTTAACAGCTGTTTTTTTCACACAGGAGATGCATATTATAATATAAAAATCACTCGGCTGAAATATTCTGATGTTATATACAGCCGGAGTCGTCATAACATTATATGGTCATCGCTGAAAGTCCTGAATTAAAAAGTGGAGTACGAATATACTGCACGCTGTCGATCGTTTCACTCTTAGATGGCATTACAGAGCTTATGGTGCACATTGTTGCCACATCGCTTAAACCCCAGGAGATGTTTTTGATTAAGATTGTTAGCACAATTATTTTAACGACCTAAATCAATAATGGTTATGACGATTTTGCTATTATATTTGTATTGAAATTTTTGTTTTATATTAGTTTTCAGTAAGATACCATTCACATAAGTCCATGTATACAATTGATCAGTTATGCGAACTTAATTAGTAAATAAATAAATTAATAATATTCAAGTTTCGCAGCAACGTTTTTATTCGCCTTTCCTGTTCGGTCCTACTTTTACAGGCATACTAAAGATATCATTGTATAATGCAGCTATTCTGCGTAGGCCGTAACTTATTCGTTTGGAACAGAAACAAAACCCGATATTGTGACGACTTCGTCTGGGATCGAACCTAGACTTCTGGATTGGAAATCTTTGTTGGTATTTAATTTGACGAAACTGATAGTTGTAAAGTTAGAACGATTCTTTAAAAAATTAATCCATTAAGCTGTAAGAGCTATGAAATAAGAGTTTTCGTGTTATTTACATCCCCCTAACACTGGCGGGTGAGGGACTGAATATCATCACAGCAGAGTGAGTTTCGATGCAATAATCGATAGGTTGGACTTTTGACGCAATAACGCCGGATGATTGTTCAGTGAGATGAGATACAAGGCTCCGGGTTTGGTAAAGTTAACTTTGTGAAAATTGTTCATAGAAATAAATTATACCTTTAAAAATAGTTGCAATAGTTTGTCTGTTGTATATTCTTTGTTAAGATTCAATAAGTGTCTGAATAGCACCATATTGCACCTAAAATTCAAAAGTTTTCATGGAGAGGATCACCGGGCTCAGCAGCTTTTAACTAGGTGTATCAGAAATATGGAAACTTTGATTCCACGTTGATTTAGGTGGAAAGGGGATAATTAGCGCCATACTGTCCAGGGGCATAGGTACCCTTGTCCTGTGACGTCATCCGGCGGTGAATGAATGACAGTAGCAGATCATACAAGTCATACAAGACTAGAGTAGCACGCAGCAAGAACTGCAGTCCGTGGTTCATAACTGGTCAGTCAGACATGTTGCGATCATTACTTTTACGTCAGACTATAATTGAAAGGCATTTACATACGTATAAGCCATTTAATTATAGCTTCACCTTAAATTAACTGTAAATGGTATGTATGCATACATGGCTTTTAAATATAGCTTCACATATAATTATATCTCGAATGTATTTAAACGAAAACGTCTTGAAATATAGCTTGGCCAAATGTTAACTATCGAATATATAATTTATATATATTATATTCGATAGTTGACTATTAGAAGTAGCATCACTAGAGCGTTTTCTTCTGTCCCCGAGCTATAATATTGCAGCAGCTGTAAGTTCGTGCCACTGTCGCAGTTGTCCAGTGACTTATTTGACACTTGCTGTAAGTGGCTTAGCCAATAGTATATAAGCAACTACATATCACTGCGTCATGGAGCAGCCAGTGAGCAGATAATGTCTGTTTGAATACACATATGTTCTTAGAGGCTAGCATACATGTCAGTGAACCCGAAAATTTTTTCCTGTCTCTAGGCATTCCACTCATTAATTTGTACAGACGTCGCAAAATACACCTTATCTTGCAACACAGCCACGCCACACACACATACATACACATTTATTTACTATACATGTAAACAAATTGTAGCTAGATCTAAAGTGAACTCTCGAATGTATACACACACAGCTACACAAAATTCTCGCAAGAATATAAAATGTTAAGCAGAACCAAGCCCTTGAGCATTGCATCTAAGATAATTCCACGTGCTCTGTTCTATTCTGTAGAGGCTGACTTGGTTCTTAGTGAACAGACTGACGCTGACGTAATTAAAAAATAACGTTTATAATGAAATAATTGTGCTATGTTTGCCGACATAAGAACTGCCATTTCGTGGAACATAACGACCGAGAATAGATATTCTGTCCTGTGACATTGTGCCGTGTTTTCTCCCTGCCCTCCATGCTGCGAAGGTCATCCTAGAAGACAGGACACAAAGCAGAGAAGCAGGAGGGACAAGCTAATACTGTCATAGAGAATAGCAGAAGAACTAAGAAGGCTGCTTAGCAGGCCTCCAAGCGCAACTCCAGTATACGATCTGGAAATACACTCACGTGTGGTCGAGGGTTTAGCTAACCTGCTGGCATAGTTCAGGAGGTCGCATGTTCCATATCTATTTGCCGCCTCCATTGTTTCCTTGCGAGTCATTACTCCGGACAGTAGGCCAATGAAGAGACTACGTGCACAATTACTGTGTTATGTACCGACCAGGAGAAAACCGCGGTATCATGGACCTGTAAGCCAAACTTCAATAGGACACAGAATATTTAACCTGCTAATACAGAAGTTAAATAGTCGGTAGTACGGCGAACTCAGTCACACACGCCAGCGAAATGGCTTCGAACCCAGAACCCCTCGCACCAAAGTCGACTGCGCGGCCTACTTTGGTGCGAGGGGTTCAGGTTCGATTCCCAGGTCTGGCTAGGTGTTAATTTATGTTCGTCCAATCGGTCTGGAAAAATTGACTGTCTACGAAATTGTCTTCAGGAGTTTATTCACGTACGTCACATTGTTATTGTAACCTCATCTGCCCTCTTGGCCGGAGGGCTGTACATATGGCCGTGGGTCACAATACCTGGCCAGCAACATGGCGGAAACACCTACTGCCAACCAGTGTGAGGCGGCTGCTCTGATAATCGGCAGCCAGGCCAATAGTAAACCTGCAGTAACATGCAGGAGCCAAACACACACGGGGCTGGTATCAACAGTCTCGGGCAGGCAATAAGCTACGAAGTTCGCCAGTACGAAACGAGCCACCACGTCTGTATCAGTACCTAGTGTGTGACTAGGTCATGCTGCTGCTCACTGATGTGTGGCGGTCCATGGGTTGATAGCAACACTCGTGGTAAACGTTCCGTGTAGGCCAGCAAATAAGTACAACATTGATATTGTGTCTTACATGCACGTGTGTAGCTATGCCTCTTGGTCGGTGATTGGTAGAGACACGCACAATTACCGTTATATACTGTCATCAGGAAGTCACCAAGTAGTTATGTACTCGTCCAACTTCCTACATAGGCAAACAATGCCGTGACCTGCCGGGTAAAATGCATCTGTCCAATAAATAAAAGTAGCATGTTTGAGTGACCAACCTCCTGTCAAACACGTAGCTGACGTCACACAGAGACTACGACCACTGTCAGCTCGTACTGTAACCTTGTTTGTATAGCACTGCTAAGTCTAGTCTGTTACCAAATAACAACGCGAATTTTGCAAGTCCCTAGTGCTTGAATATTTTAACTATCACTTGCCTTGGGTTTATATTGGCAACTCGCAGCCGTATGGTGTCACTATACTATTATTGTAAGTGGCGCAGTTCAATAAGAGACACACCTGTACAAAGACACTCACCAGGAACAATGAGGCAGATATGATATTGTTAGAGGCGAGAGTATTTCTCGTATTGATTGTAGATCGGTTTGAACCTCAAGACATTCGCTTCCGTCACTAGACGACAGCTGTTTTGACACGCCTTCGACGACTTCAAGCTAGTAATGCGTAACAAAATATCACGTGCCACCCGTTTGTACAGTTAGAAGCCAAAGCATGCTCGATATTGACCAGAGCGTGTATAAGACTGAGAAGTCTAGGCTACAGCTAGATGATTACGCAAAATAATAGTGCCTCTAAACATTGTGCGCGTGAGACATTATTTTCGCGAACTCATGACTCTACCAATAAGCAAAGCCACTGATTCGTGGTGAAAAGAACTTGCACGAATTTGTTTCAATGCTTTATGCGCACATCTGCAGTTTTTACCAAGTTCGGAGATTGGATATTCTTTATTTCCGGCGTCTTGCGCTTACACTCCAAAAACACAGCAGTGTGGTGTCGCAGTAAACTTATTCTGCTTGGTTCAGTTAAACGACTGACTCATCTGCACTATACACGCTGTCAAGAAACATTAGGCAGAGCTGCAGATGTACACGTTAGTCATTGAAACAATAACCGATAACAGTGAACCATGTACTCGCTACTGATTGTTTTCTGCGACCACTGAAGGTGAGACCTGCAGACTGAGGCTGTAGCCTCAGCTAGCGTGTAATCCAGTACAGTTCTCGACAACTGCAGCCTTCCCTTGCAACACTTCCCCGACCGTTCATGTACTTCTACACAAGTCCAGCATTTCAGCGCCTGCAACATGTTACGTTAGAATTGTTTGCTCTGATGTTTTATGCAGACGGAGTCGTCAGAAACCCTTAATAAAATGCAAACAAAAAATGAATGCTGCAGTGATGTGGCTGCGTAGGAGAATGTTGAATATCTCATGTATTACAAAGACATCTTATAAATAGGTTCTAGAAGTGTCCAAGAGGAAGCGAATGCTAATTGATAGGGACTAAACGAGAAAAATAAAATTCTTCGTACATGTTACCAGAGGACAGAAGAGCCAAATTCTACAACTTAGTGTCCAAGGGAAAATTGAGAGGAAAAGGAGCACAGGTAGACGAAGAACAGATAAGATGCAGAAGATCAAGGATTATTCCGGTGTACCGTCGGTATTGTAGCTGCCGCAGATACTCGCCAACGCTCTTGTAGAGTATAGCACTTCGATGAAGAAGAGGATTATTGTTTACTCGGAGCCTTACAAGCACGAACTATTACACAAGGAGGAAGATTGTTTGCTAGGAGACTTACAAGCACGTACTATTACACAAGGAGGAAGATTGTTTGCTTGGAGACTTACAAGCACGAACTATTACACAAGGAGGAAGATTGTTTGCTTGGAGACATACAAGCACGTACTATTACACAAGGAGGAAGATTGTTTGCTTGGAGACTTACAAGCACGTACTATTACACAAGGAGGAAGATTGTTTGCTTGGAGACTTACAAGCACGAACTATTACCCAAGGAGGGAGATTGTTTGCTTGGAGACTAACAAGCACGTACTATTACACAAGGAGGAAGATAGTTTGCTTGGAGACTTACAAGCACGTACTATTACACAAGGAGGAAGATTGTTTGCTTGGAGCCTTACAAGAATGTACTATTACACAAGGAGGAAGATTGTTTGCTTGGAGCCTTACAAGAATGTACTATTACACAAGGTGGAAGACTGTTTGCTTGGAGCCTTACAAGCACGTACTATTACACAAGGAGGAAGATTGTTTGCTTGGAGACTTACAAGCACGAACTATTACACAAAGAGGAAGATTGTTTGCTTGGAGACATACAAGCACGTACTATTACACAAGGAGGAAGATTGTTTGCTTGG
>PNEQ01116598.1:0-28681 GCA_003012365.1 Medauroidea extradentata | reverse complement strand
CTTCCACCAGAGAGGCTACGCAGCCTTCCACCAGAGAGGCTACGCAGCCTTCCACCAGAGAGGCTACGCAGCCTTCCACCAGAGAGGCTACGCAGCCTTCCACCAGAGAGGCTATGCAGCCTTCCACCAGAGAGGCTATGCAGCCTACTGGCGAATGTTGCAAATATTTACCACTGCATCGTACATAAGTAGCGCTAAAGTAAAGTTGCATGAAATGTTGAGAAGAACAGTACTATAAAAGATGTTATTCAGAAGAGTAATACTATAGAATATGTACCAGCTGGCTAGGAAGACAACCTAACCCAAGAGCGTGAAGAATGAGGATGGAGGCTGTGTGGACCACGTGATCTGGGCGGCTGTATTATTAACCAAGAATTTGTGAGACAGCAGTACGCTGTTAGAGATATGTGGCCTGGATACTGGACCCTGCCCTGGCACAGTCTGGCTTCCTAGCAACCTGCCTGTCTTACTACAGCCACCAACACGCAGTGTGCGCTTCCTACATTAAGGGGCCTGCCTGCCTACGCTTCACTTGTGTTGCAGGGAGTTACGGCTATTCTTTTTTTTTACCAAACTATTTAACGCAAATTCTGTATATATACGAAAATAACACACATTTCAAACTTTGTCGCTATGGTTGTACAAACTCGCCACGTTTAATAGAAACATAATTTTCAGGCCCCTCAATATGGCCAAAAATGGGTTTTCCAGATTGCCGCATGAAAAAAAAAAAAAAAAAATAACAACCGGATTCGAAAAATACAACTATAGAAACAAGAGTCAGACTTTTAACTACGTTGCGAACAAATAAAATAATATGGTCAACGCTTATAAGTTCCATAGGAAAAAGAATAATAGTACAGCACTGCACTCTGAGTGGCTTGCACGTAGAGGCGATAATATATAACATACGTGGGTTAGTGGCAACCTTACTGCTCCTGCCTCAAACACACACACGTAGCCTGTCTAGACATGCCTCTTAACGCCAAACTGACAACGTTAACATAAGTATGATGATTAGATACCCGGACATTTCATGAATTCACATGAAAAGACGTTATATATTTGGAACTCATGCACACGTTAATTACTTCCAGGACAGGGTGACTGTTTCCTTGAGAACTGTGAACCAATAGCAGACCTGCACTGGCCACGCTGCAGCAGTGACCAATGAACAAGCAGCTGAAGACTCAACGTACATAACACAGCGCAGTCCAGCCTTGAAGGCCTTGAACCAGACAATTGCCGGGTCTCTTCTGAGATAGAGGCACGAAGTACTCGCTAAAATATTGTTACACCACGTTGTTTCATTGTCTTTTGTGCAGACCTGCATCTCTGCTTCGTGGTCAGTGATTGGCGCGTCTCGGGCTTCTATCAGCAAACCACAGACCTACTGATTGGCACAGTCAAGTAGGTGACGCCTCTGCACAAAACACACTGCCAACAAACACACAGCAAAGCTGAAGATACGCGCGTAAGGCATTGAAACGAAGCGGGGCAAAAAAGTATTTAGGCGAAAACTTATGGTTTCTAACGAAGATTTGTCGCGGGAAAACTTGACTGCTTGCCGGGTTTCAATGTTTGTTCAGCTTACCACAACATTGCCGCCTTTCTCTCGTACGTCGAACTGTTGCCCTTTCTGACTGAGCCTTTAACAATCCAGCTATTGTAGTATTTGAAGCCTGTTATAGGTGATTCGGAATAAAGTGAGCACTCAAAAAAGTCCTGATTAATTTCTATTTTCTGCCAGTTTATATCTTTCCGTTACATGTAAACATAAACATTGCCACGTGCTTTTATTTACATAGATTTGTACAATGTTTACATTTACGTTACACTGCTCCGATAAATTTTAGCTACAATATGTACTCATTAAATGCATGGATGTTGAATATGTGCTATACTCAGTAATAATCTTAGTTATAATTACCTGCGAGTTAACATCTTATAACACTGGTTTATCTGCGTCTATACTCTAACGGCGCTATTACCGTTACGAATCTCGTAAATGCATGCACAGTATATTCAAACTCTTAAATTAAAACCACCACTAAAAACACACACGACACACGCAAATCAAGAATTCAAGTTCCGTTCAGCATACTGTAATGAACGACGACGCATGTAAAGAGAAACAATAAATAACGTATTTTCTTAATGTGTGAAACAGGGGAAAAAATGCTGTTTCTATTTCCAGATACTCAGGCTGGTGATCATAAAACATAACAACTTAAATTACTAATGACTTCACATAATGTATCAATGATATTCATGAACAGTCACGTCTAATACTTACTTTTATATGTGTTTATGAGAAACCGATATTCATTACATAACGGACAAACAAATTGAATGACGCAATTCGCTTCCAAGCGGCGAAAACCTACCTCTGGTGCCATCTGTCGGTGAAATTTTATACTACCTCTGTGGCGCGAAGCATTAGCGGCATATGCCAACGATAATCGACTCGGTGGCGTCGCTTTGTACTGCCGCTAATAAAATAGAATTATACAGTCAGTAGGTATGTCAGTAAAAACTTAATAAATATTTTAAAGTATATTAAATACAGAGAGGTCGTTTGCATTTGATGTTCTTTCACTAATGCTGTATTGAAATAAGAAAATACACAGAACTACATGCAATTATTCGCTACCAACCATACAAACAATAATGTAACTGTTGTTAATGTTGGCTTATATGCAGTAACGGCTAGTGATTTTTTTCAAAGGTTAAATCTTTAGTGCTCACTTTATTCCGAATGGTCTATATTGGTCTACAGGCAACTAAGTTGTGTCAAACGTTATACAAAGAAATCATACACAGGGACCTGTTTTTTTTTTTCGCGAAAAGAATTTTGCCCCGGTCTGTTTTGGTGCCTTACGTGCACATCTGCAGTTCGGCTTCATGGTTATTGGCAGCGTGTCTGTGTGAAGAGCCGTATATCATTTGTCTCAGCCAATTACAAAAACCTTCCTGCAACACCACACGTCTGTAATTTGCCGGTATATCTCAAGACTCGTGACAGTTAAAATATCCAATCACAGACCACGAAGCAAAACTGCAGATGTGCACGTAAGGCACGGAAACAAAGTGAGGCTAGATTATTTTCGCGACAAACCAGGGCCCCTAATCACACATGTTGTAAGAATATGCAAAGTTTTCTAGTGTGTGTTGGTGCAGCAATTTTTCGCGATATACTATCTTCTATAACTATTTACATAATTTTTAAAACCAATAAAAAAAATGTAGAATTTGTTTGTCAACTTTATGATTACAACATTTCACCACAGCTATATATTTCTAGTGATGCCAACCTTCAAGAGGAAGTCTTCTGCTAATACATGAACGTTGGTACAGCGTGCAACGTGTATTTTTACACGAAACTGATAACAATAATAATTGTTACCAACATTATGTTCCTACGAAAAGAAAAACAACTTCAAACTATGTTGTTGTGTGTTCAAGAATACAACAAGCCAGCTAGACACTTGTTTTGTAGGCTAAAACAACTTTCACAGACCGCTGTATTGTTGTTTCGTAAAAAAAACATTAAGGGGTATGGAAAGGTAGGATGTCGAGCGGGTGACTGGAATATTCAATCGTCAATAACATCTGAACTACTCATCAAATTTCGATGAGATTTTTTGCCGAGTAGATATTTGATCAGCTGACGTTTATATATATGTATATATATATATATATATATATATATATATATATATATATATATACATATATATAAACGTCAGCTGATAAAATATCTACTCGGCAAAAAATCTCATCGAAATTTGATGAGTAGTTCAGATGTTATTGACGATTGAATATTCCAGTCACCCGCTCGACATCCTACCTTTCCATACCCCTTAAGTATTATTTTAACTTCTCTCTATACTCTACACTAATGCAGCTATAAGGTCGCCATTTGACACCCCGTACAAGTATGACTAGAGCGCAAATATTGCAACAATGTAGTGCTCCGAGCAGAAAAGTGACGTCGTGTATTCATCAGCAACCTACTGGTTGAGGAAGTCAAAGCGTTGTAACAGCTATTTGTAGCCTACCGTACATGCGTATATAGGCTGTTCACTATAAACTAAGCACTCAATAGAACTTGTAATTGAATAAAACATGTTTTATTCGGCTAATAACTGTTAACTTTTGAGTGTGTTGAAACTGGTTTTTAGTTACATGGAAGTTTTAATATTAAAAATAGCAAAGATGCCTGCAAAACGGCTGAAAGAAAACTCTATGCAGTGCTCACTTTATCGTGAACAGCCTATACACATGTACTGTACATACACATACAGGCTGGTGCGAGAAATATGTTATTGAAGTTAATGTGACATAACAATTAAAAATATTTAATTATGTATGTAATTTAATTAACATTAGTGTGTGTCTCTTCCTCTCTAGCGGGCCTTGCTGATAAAACACTATGTTCTATATGTTCTTAGGTAATATTAATTTCGGTTACCTTTAACTAATATAAATACACGGAGAAGACAGGTTATATGGTCGGAACGCGACATAAGATTCCGTTCGATGAATGCCACATTTCAACCTAATTATTTTCTCCTTTTCTGCGGAAGGTGTTTGTTTTCTTACGTCCTCGTTCGTCAATAAACCTTATCTATTAGAAGCACTTGAAGTAATTGCTGCAGTTGGCAGCCGTTCTAACACGCTCACACGGCCCACTTCACTTGTTTCAAGGTCATCTTACTTCATTCTCTCTCTAACATACCAACTATCTGACTGCACTCTTATTACAAAGTTAAGTTAATTTTACTGCAATTTCCGTTTTACATTACTTACTACATATCAACCTATGATATCACGTTGACCACACTTGATTGTAAGTTCAGGGGAAAAAATATACCTGAATAAATAATTTCACTAACTCTGTGTGACTGGACTCTACAATCCAACTTAATGAACATATCGTGTTAAGACCCATTCGGCGTGCCCTACTGTAGCCAAATTCCATCCAAATTAACATGAAGCAAAAGTTGCAGCAAAAAAAAAAAAAGATTAACCTAAGATGGCGACTCTACACCCACACACACTATATATATATATATATATATATATATATATATATATATTTATTTATTTATTTATTTATTTATTTATGTATGAGGTAGATTTTTCCTGCGCTGTGAATATATTTCTTGTATAACAACAAAATGAAAGACTATATCGAAAAACAACTCGAATTCAGAAGCAATTCTGCCAATAGGATTCAAAATTATCACATATATTGTTTAAATCCATAAAAGAAACTGTACGTAGGTGGAAATAACTGCAGAAGAACGAAGCACGAAACGAATATTTCATGAAGTATTAATGAGGTATGAGAAAGTGTTCCGAGATAGTCGCATGTAGTAAAATATGTATGAAATGTATGTAGCACAGAGACTTATTATAGTTGGCATGACTGGTAGCAGTAGCATAGAGAGGCATGTATGTAGGTTAGCTGGTGATATCGTAAGAACAAGCGGGGCGGGGCGGGGCTATACGGACGATAGGCGGCCTGCCATCAGTTAAAAATACACGAGGCAGATGGAGCGTTAGTGAAATGTTGGCGCCAACCCCATTCCTCAGCTACATTATAACTGCGAGCTGTTGAGACATGTTCCATTACTAGGCGCCGACTGCATGGTAGCACTGCTTAGTTCTATACCTTACATGCCGCTATGCTTCGTGTAGACGTCGGCGTCAATCATAACTATGTTACTACGACATTACACGTCTGTGATTGGCCAGTAGAGTCCCAACACAGGACAGTTGCAACAACCAATCACTGACCATGACCAGAGCTGCAGGTACCCACGTGACTAGACACATGCAATATGCTCGTTATTTTCCGACAGCTGACTAGACTCAAAGTGACTATAGACATGTTCGACGTCTCCCGCTGGCCGATATTGTCGTGACTTACCGCGGAGAATACTTACACGGTAGAGAGGCCACAATATCTGTAAAGACGTAACACACGTCAATGACAACACGTAATAGTTCGTGACCAATTGAATAGCACATTATGCTCTGTCATGTATAGGAAAGTGAAGTTTAGTCTGCTACCAAATGATAACGCGCATTTTGTATATCTCTACACATAACTAGAGATGATGGACTATCGCGACATTGTTTCGCGCCAACATAACCTTAACAACTCTGCAGTTTCTCGCAACATATATACCTGGCTGATGAACGTCTGACAACGTAGCTGCCTGAAGACCAATAACAAGCACATTACAATAGCAGAATTCTTATTGGCTCAGTCAAATAGGGCAACAGCTCCAAGTAGATGGTAAAGCCAGTAATGTAGTTGGCTGGACGTGTATTGAAATCCATCAAACAGTCAACTTTTCCCGCGATAAACCATCATCTCTAACCATTATCTATACACATAATGCATTGAAACCGAATGTTATAGAAATCTTTCCTACACAAAATCGTGGCTTCGTCAATGTCTATATGCAAATTTATAGATGGTGGAAAACCGCTATAGAATATGTTGGACGATGGTTGTAGCCCACGGTGTAGCAGTACACAGACCAATCACAGACGTCCAGTCATAGCGTACCTGACTTATCACTGGCCCAGTTAAATGGCGATTCACCAGTAAGAAAAATAGCGAAGGAAGTGGAAAAAATTACAATGAAGCCTAGAAAACATTCAACTTTTCACGCAATAAATAGAAGTGATCTTTAGAACGTACTCGTGCGAGAAAAGTGTACAACAGGAGCAACATAAGCTGCAGTAATAATAATAATAATAATAATAATAATAATAATAATAATCAGAGTCATTATATAAGAATATTAAAGGTTTTAATTTTGCAGCAAAGCATATTTAAAAATAGCGCAACATCATATTACGACGTTACAACGAATGATTCCCTTCTCTCTTGTCTAGTGTGTGTGTGTGTGTATCAAGGCCGCGTAGCCACAGCCATCCAATCATGCTCTCACAGCTACTCGAACAACCGTCACTCCATAGTATTGCATTTTAATTATCATCCAAACTTTCATTCAAGTAGAGTAAGTTACATTTTTGCTACTTTGAAACAACATTCAGCAGCAATAAAGAAAAAAAATATTTTTTCGTCATACTTAACCGAAAAACTAGGCCGTACGTAACCAAGTATAATATTCGTAGTTTATTAATCCAGCTTTAGTATCAGTATGGTTTGTTCTAGCTCCTTCATTTTTAAAAGTGAAGTGATGAATAAAATAACGTAGATGTTATTCCGAAGAACTACTGGACTAATTATAACTATTTTTTCTCACATTCAATATAGAGTGAGATTGCAAGATGGCCATTCAAAAAATAAAAGTAAATAAATTCATTAAGATTTTGTATCTCATAACTTGAGAACTGCTGGTCCTGCTGTAACCAGATTTTATTTGTTGACGTACAATATTATCATCCAAGATTTGATTTTACTTGTACTAAATTCAACTACATACATTGTACTGTTCAGTACAGGCACTGTCAGAAAGCTTGTTCTGAACCTAATCCCGACCGTTACCAGCCAATGAATCTCCCCGCGATGAATATTACAGTCTTCGAGACGTGAAGAAAACCTCTTAAACAGCATAAAGGCCACGTAGATGACTACTTCACTCGCTCAGGGCACGCCACTCAACATCGAGCATACAAACGTATGTTGTATAAAAATCTGGGTTCTTTGAAAGCGCACCTATAACAAGGCCACTTATACCTGGAAGGAAAAAAAACAGAAACAAATCATGTTTGCTAAAAAGAAAAAAACGCCTAATGAACCCTTGCGAGGGCTGTATGTCGGCATGTATGGCGAAGTAAGGATGCAGCTGCATATAAATAGAACACTATTCCATCTGTGAAACATGGAGAAAATAGAGAACGTGCCTGTGTGAGAGTAAACAGTAGCAATAACACTGCTCTTACCGGCGACATGACAAACCGGTTACAAGTGGCGCGCAGTATGAGCTCCGACTATACACTCTGAGCACGTGGTCTCAATGTGGCTACCTGTCATATTCAATAAACATGTGTTGTGCAGACCCAGGTATATAACGTTCCTCGTCTGTACACTCGAGACTGTACGCGCCTCTACTAGTCTAATAGGTCCACAGACAACTCAGCGATGTGTATGGTCGCTGCTTAGCACCGCATAGCTTGGAACACGACCATGATACGCCACTGGTACTTACATGTACCGATCACCAGTCTCAGGTAAGTTACTACAAGTACGTGGCTTCTATTAGAAGCGAGAGCCTCAGTGAGGCAGGCAGGGAGGGCGGTGATGGAGAAGAGGCACACTTGAACTTGTTTGCCTTGGCAGGTGTAGGTGAAACCAGAGCCAGGGTGCTCCGCCCCACAGCTGACACTGCCTGGTACAACATTCCTCTCCTTTGTCAGCTCACGTTGCATAGCTCACACACGCGCGCTGCGACAGTTCTCGCTGCAGCTGGTCGCCTGCCCAGTTTACAAACACTGCTGTGATGTCTGCATAGGAAGATCATTCACTGGACGTCTATAGACTAGCGGGATCACTAGTCGGTAAGCTAGCCTCCAAGAATGTGTGTGTGTTCCAGCTCGCTGATGCAGTGCAATGGACCTGTATTCAATCACATTGCTATCATTGGCTCAGCGACTTACAATAGTTGTCACAAGTCAACGTCCAATCATGAGTGTCACACGAACTTACAGTTACTGGAATTCCAACTTGTGCCTGGAAGAAAGCGCGAATTGTTCACGTCCCTATCAGAACCACGAGGCTGTCGCGACAAGACGTCTGCACCAGCTTCCTTCAATGCCTTACCTGCACATGGCAGCTGTGCTTCACGGTGACTGGCAGTGTGCCTTTGTCTCTCATTTCACTGCACCAATCAGACACAGTACGTCTACTATTTGCCAGTAGAACCCCAAAACAAGTACGAGTTTATACATTCACTCACTAGAGAGATGCAACATTCGTGTCATCATTTGGTAAGAAAGCATCATCTGCGGTTCAGTTGGCCAAGAACTATTCTGTGTTGTCATTGACGTGTGTTACGTCTTTACAGAGATTGCCCTCTCTACCGTGCGAGTATTCTCCGCGGCAAGTCACGACAATATCGGCCAGCGGGAGACGTCGGACAAACTTATAGTCACTTGGAGTCTAGTCAGCTGTCAGAAAATAACGCGAATTTTGCATGTCTCTACCAATCACTAGAGATGATGGTATATCACGAAAATGTTTTGTGCCAACGTAACCTTGAAATCGCTGTAGTTTCTTGAAACATATATGATTCGGTGATATACTTATGATATAAAGTAGCTGTCTGCAGACCAATAACAGGCACCAAATATTACAATATCAGTAGAGAAGGTGATTTATCGCAAGAAAAGTTCACTGTTTGCTAGGCTTCAATGTAACGTATTCATTTCTGAGGACGTATCTAAAAACGGCTTTCGGTTGATATCCAATCACCAAAAGCCTGTTCCAGCCGAAACACACACTATAAACCTCATTCGATCGTTGGTTGACTGCCTGGAAGTGAAGAGCCAGCCACTTTCAGGTGAATGTGGTCAGACGGTGATTCGAAAGTCTGTTCAGCTGTTTCCATTGTATCTTTATAACAATGGCGGCGGATCGTCTCTGAAATAACCTGTCAAACGTCTTGTTACATAAGAAAAGGCAACATTTTAAAAGATATTCTTGATTGGAACGAGTATAGGTATTTCCGTATTTATAGTTTTCAATCAACAGAAGCTACAGTTAAGCATACCAGGTTCGTTTAAAGTGTACGCAATATAACATGGAGGGTTTGCTACAAGGTGAGACTTTTCACAAACCGAAATTGTTACTGCACGTGTATATGTTTGCAATTTTTGTACCTTTGTTTCGAAAATAAGAGAGAATTTTGCGTAGAAATAATAACAGCGTTGTGCGAAAATGACGACAAACACATATTAACGAAAACGTTTTCTGCATGTACACATTTTATCTGACGTGAATATGATGGTAATATATTCGTTAGTTTCTTGCGATAATTATGTCAGTTGTAAAAATAAACTATATTAAAATGTTCTCGTACTTTCATCAAGTGACTCGTGTGACAGGATATTCCATAGTTGGTTTTTTATTTTCCGTTTTTATTATGTGTTTCTTTATTGGATGATACAAACATTGGTATTAAGCATACGGCCCTGAGACTTTATTTCGTTACTGGCGAGTCCCTATTTGACTGGGCCAATGATAACTCTTAGTGAGCTACTATTGAGCGTCTGCGATTCGTCTGTAAACAAGTAAGTAGACTGTGTTACATAACCGCAGGACGCTACACTGATATGCAGAATACGCTGTCAGAATTCATTCTCGCGATAAATCATCTTCTCTACATATCGGCTCCATGTACAAGCGAACACCAGTGATCGTCTGGTAAGTTGAACGTACGGTGAAACCCAGCTAACAAGTTACTCCTGAGATAAACCATCCTCTCTACCAATCACTGGCCATGAAGCAACTGTAGATGCGCACGTATAGCAATGTAACCAATCTTGTCACCGCCAAGTCGTGGCTCCACCAACCACTGATACCACTTATCTAAACCTTACATTCTTCGAGTCTAATTTAATAAAATGAAGATAGATACAGAGAAGTACAGGAACGTGTAACACTGATTAATCAATAATAATACAGTGTAAGACAATAGTGTCAGCAGTGAACGTCCCGTATAGACGATAACATGTGTGAGTTCAGTGACTGCGACTAGAGGCGAGGATACTGTGAGATACGTGCACTGCATCGACCTTATGTAATTAGCAGTGTGCAGTTCTCAGTAACGAGATAACAGGCAGATATTATACTATACACGTGTTGTTGGCATGTACTACATACACTATATTGCACAGTTGCATGTCGAGTCTCGAAGGAATATACTTCACGTATCAAGGAAGGGGAGGATGTTATATGAACACAGATAGGCCTATGTAAACACACTACTTCTGCGAGCTGTTTAGGCCGCGCTACTGAGGAATGTCATTACAACAATTATTGCCAACTACGAACCAGACGAGACGTATTTAAGGCCATGCTCTCTTGATTCTATTTTTTTTTTTTTAAAGCGATGTTAATTGCTTATGCCCATACGAGAGCAGATATGAAAAATCTCTCTGGCAGTTTTGTTTAAAATCGTCTTCTCCATGTTTGCACTTTTTTTCAAGGTACTTTGGCTAATAAAATAACTAACGTAAATCTGTTTAATTGACTTTTTAGTCAAAACCGTATATTTTTTCGATTCAAAAATTATATATCACGTCAAAAACGATTTGAAATAAAAGTGCCAAACATATTTTCGATATGTGCTTTCCTTTCAGTTTGAAAGATGACTATCGCGAACCCAGTATGTACTAGAGAGCTCGTTAGGGGCCGCGACGACAGAATGGCCAGACCACTCGCCTTCCACCAAGACGATCCAGGTTCGATACCCGGCGGGGCCACGTGGACATCGTGCCGGATAACGTCGCTGGCCACGGGTTTTCTTGGGGATCTGCCAGTTTCCTCCGCCCGCCTCATTCCCGCGCTTCTCCATAGTAGGCTCTCATTTCACGTCACCCACGAGGTAGTGTCGGCGCGCCAGCTGTCAGTCCCTGGCGGGTATATACGAGGCTGACACCATGTCGACGCACGAACTGGCCGAAGTAACGTCGTAAGTTGAGGTGAGTTTGCTACTGTTTACTGCGGCGTACATGACTTACGACGATACATGCATGCACGCCAGGGACTCTGAGCTAGTGCGACGACAGTACGCTCATTGTCTACGCGATACAATTAACATAATGTGCATTCGTGTCCCTGGAGTATCCTCAGTCCTCATATGATATGTTACTACACGGACTGAGCAGCGTGCTGATAACAGTGAGTACAGTAGCAGAGGTCAGTGACCTCAGTAGAGTACCTAGGGTCAACTACTTGTTCCTGTCAGCCAATACCGCCACGTATGTCTCAGTGTTGTCATTACTCCGCGTGCATGTCATCTGAGTGGAAGGTCAACTGCACATCAAGCCTTCTCTATTTGTTTTATCTTCCTGTCAATTGAAGGCCCGCGGTGGTCCAGGGGTCAGATCTCTCGCCTCTCACCAAGGCGATCCGGGTTCGATTCCCGGTAGGGTCGGTCCCCGGATTTTCGCATGTGATAACAGTTCCGGACGATGCGGCTGGTCGGCGGGTTTTCTCGGGGATTTCCCGTTTCCGTCGCACCCATTCATTCCGACGCTGCTCCATACTCACTCCGTATCACCCCTCAACGACGCTAAATACCTCGATGCTAACCAAACATCTCTCACTCATTCCTGTCACTTGCGTAGTTTTACAATTGCGTAAGGTACTTCGGCGCAAAACAGTATGCAACTTAAACTGAACACAGAAAACTAAACCACTGCGCTGACCGACCTACCGTGTGGCGAATTATGGTTGTGTACAGACATATAACACACGTCCAGTCCTATCTCAGCAGAACTATCGCTGGAAATATAAGCGCGCACACTAGCGAGCTGAGCGGTTCGCAATGCGGTCCAGTTAAGGCTCGGTTCCAGTCGCCATATTGAATAGCGTTATTTTTCGCTATTTTGGAACTCTGAGAATAAAAATGTTACATCTGCGACTATACGGCAAATTCTATTGACTTAATGCTGCAATATAAGCATGGTAATGTATAGTCAGGTCGCAATCTATCGAGAAAGTTATGAACGGAAATAAATTTGCCACACACATTGCGGGGTAGCTCATGTTTACCTTCTTATCACAGGCTGCAGTTTTTGGACGTACGAAATTGCGGTGTAGAAGTCTGCCAAAGAAAACTAGAGAAAGGAAAACATAAATAAACAGCTCATGATTTAGTCAACAGGATACACACACATTCAAATCCATTAATGGAATCTGGTCAAATACAAGGACAGTAAAATAAGAAAAATACGATAGTAAAAACGAGAAGTCTCTCGAAAGACGCATTTGTCTGTAGGAGGAAGAGGCAATAAAAGACAAGCAATACGGACTAGACTGGCGAGCGCATCGATTCTTTCGCGGATAATACCAATCTGTACGTATTGTGACACCGTGTTTCGTATAACTTTAGTAAATAACTTTGGTAACTATTTATGGACAATAACTCTCTAGGTGAAATTAACTAAAAAAAAAAGTCTCGCACAGTGACACACGAAACAAATATTAACAGTTATGCGTACATATTATGGGATAGCGCGAAAATGTTTTGTGTCAACATAACCTTGAAAACACTGTAGTTTCATGCAACATGTCTGACACAACGCAGCAATAACAGGCATCAAATATTCCAATAGCGGGCTTGTAATTGGCTCGGTTGAATAGGGTACCAGCTCCACATACAATATAAAGCTGAACGTGTGTTGAGCCCCAGCAAACAGCCAAGTTTTGCCGCGATAAAGCATCATGTCTAGTGACTGGCAGTAAGTATGTGGCAGCTAGATACTAGCCAGATACACAGCAGAGTGTTGTAGAGCAGCAGTGTGGGAGGAACACACACAATATATGCGAGCAACTGGGCGTGAAGGAGGTCGCGGGCAGGATATTGCCACCACAACACACACATCTACATACATGTGCCTGCAGTCAGTCGACACTACATTGGGCACCGCCTGTATTGACACAGGTCATACCCTGCCCACTACACGTACATACACAACACGCCACGTAACTTGCCAACACCGACTATACTAAGTGAACCTCGTACAAAAACTTCAAGAGTGCGTGCCGCGTGGTAGATAAATAAACGCTGAAAACATCATTGATTTCTACGCTTTTTTCGAACCCAATATGGATGAAATACTCTATGACAAGCCTAGATATTGGTACTTGCCAATTTTATGAGTACATATTTATCCAGAATTACTACATTCGTTACGCGTTATCTCTCGCGCCTCAGTTAAATACACGAGGTTCCGGCGTCAAAGATTGTGCCTCAGAAGTTCGTAACACTGGAAAATATTTTGTTTGAAACGTTGGCTAAAACTATTATCTAGGATTGCTATTGTTTAGTTTTCGCAAATTGGCTTCAAGAAACCTACAATTATACATTAATGCTTCAGCGTTGAAATATGTACCACCTCCTCGTAAGTAGAAAATATCATATGTAAAGGCATGATTTTATGGCGAAAATATGTTTGTAACATTTAGTTTCAATGCGTTATGTGCACATCTGTAGCTGTGCTACATCGTCTGTGATTGGAATATTTTACTCTCGCTTGTTTTGGCAAATTTCGTATGTCCAGATCACGGTCGTAGAAGAACAGGTCTGGACACTCGCCTATCTAACAATGCATGTTGCTTGACTCCCTTGTTGTTTGTAGTTCGTCAAGTTATCATGAGTGTTGTACTTTTTGGCGCTGTTTTCCGGGCGGTCGGATTCAAACTCCGTCCACTTTTTTCCATTGTTAAATTTATAAAGTAAATAAAGATTGCTGGAGCCTTTTCTTAAATTTGTGAGTGAAGAAAGTATTTCATAAATTGATAAAAAATACGTTTTGATAAATTGTTTATCTTAGCGGAAAGGAAGTGGGCGGAGTTTAGTCCGACCGCCGTAACATCAGCGCCAATAAAACACAATATTCTCGGTAACTTGGTGAACTACAGCCAAACAACAAGGGGTCAAATATCCAGGCGAGTGTCCAGACCTGTTCTTCTACGACCGTGGTACGGAGTCACAATAATATTATTATGATTGGTGCAGAGACGTGTCTGAACAAACACATGCTGTCAATATCCACTAACAGCTGCCAATGTGCTCGTGAGCCACTGAAACAAAGTAGGGCAGAAATATTTTTACGACCAAATTGTGATCATACTTATTAACTCTTAAATTATATATTACGGGCCTTACGGTAAAATATTGAAAATTACACACCGAAATTCCTTTGCTTTAATAAAAAAGAAAACTTTGAAAATAATGCCAATTTTCGGCGTTGACTGGAATAAAAAAATTTACAGAGTTTTTTTTATATACGTATATTAGCGTATGGCCCATAATATATCATTTCCGTTCTAACAATTACATCTGAATAAGTCAGTTGGGTTTGTTAGTCAATAAAATTGTTATTAAATTAAAATTTGCATGTTTCTATTACATACAAAATTTCACTTTTACATGTCCCTATGAGAGTTTAATAATGTTCACAAGTGTAAAACGTAATCACAAATTACGTGAAACAGCATATAATATCGTACAAATATAAAATTATGCATTTATAGCCAATTGAACACACTTAATGAAAATGTAAGTATAAAATATATTTTCAATTAGTCGGTAATGCGACTTATACTGGGAGCAATACAACCAATTTAATTTACACAAAAATATCAGCTGATATGAAGTAACGTCCTTATGAATAGTGTCACAACAATGGATGACCAAGTAGTTTATTGATTTTATCGTAAGAATATTTTAAAAGGTATATGCACGTGAGAAACACGTAACATGACGACATACAATGCTAGTGCACCCCTGAATGTCTGATAGAGGGTAGTTGTTGGTGAGAAGACTACATGTCAGTAAAGTGACTGGCGCCAAGAGGCTAGTGTGAGGTGTGATGTATGTACTGCGTCGTCCTTATTGCTTCCGTACTTCTAGACCCAGGACACGCGTAATACGTTCATTGACGAACAAGCCGCTCCAGCTGTATTTGGACGTGTGTAAACTTCGCTTGGGCCACTGCTGAGACACTTCAAGTTGGAATATTGTCCTACCAATGCTACACTCGGGTGATCTTTGACGAACGTCTTCTTGTGGTTGCAGGTTGTTCGGCCATCTCTCTTCCGCGCGACGGTCAGGTAAACGAAGCTACAGATGGTGACTGGCGGCGAGGGGATGTCGAGAAGGGTGGGGCGGACAAACGCCACTAGGAGCGCTAGTGTCGGCACATCACGTGGCTACAACAAAGGTACATGCTACTACATGTTAGAAAGAAAATTTGTTTTCTAATGGAAGAGTTTGGCACAGGAAACATTTCTGCTAAATATCGTTTTAACATCATACAAATAACTTCCGAGTTAGTTACCAGTTACATACTCATGAGCTGGTGAATATGGAACAGCCAGCATATTTTAATGATTTAAAAATATATATTTGACTAATAACGCAGATTAGTGACTATAGCAACGTAGCGGAATTTGGCAAAGCACTAAACGATATAATTTAAATAGTCGCGTGTATAACCAAGCAACACTGTCAACATAGCTTCTAATGCCTACGCACAGTATATCATTAATAACCATTAGACGATTGGTTTTTCAATCTGCGATGACGTGTATGTGGTAGTTGTAATGCCAAACTACAAATATACATTTTTTTCGTTTCGATGTTGGCACATCTGTATTGCGCAATTAATAAGCCACTCGGTTTATTATTATCGGGTGACGTCTTGTGTGTGTGTGTGTGTGTGTGTGTGTGTGTGTGTGATGGAGGGGGGGGGAGAGAGAGAGAGAGAGAGAGAGAGAGAGAGAGAGCACAGATTCCTCGCTGGCAATCTCGATAGTGGTCCGAAACGCAGCGAGAATAAATGTATAATGCGATTTATGACTCTTTAATTGGGAAGAAAATAACAGTTTCTTTTCCTAGAAAACAAAAGATATGGCTCAAATTGCGTAATTTAGCAGACAAGGTTTATTTGTTCAAAAATCTGGACGATTTATTCACGCATTTCTCCTGGCTAAGTCGACCTGGTCTTAAGGGGCCTGCCTGGCTGCGCTTTAAATGCGTTGCATTCGTTACGACTATTCTTTATTGACCAAACTGTTTTAATACGCGCGTTATATTTGTATATCTACGAAAAGAACACACACTTCAAACTATGTCGCTGTAGTTGTAACAATTCTATGTCGCTGTAGTTTTAACAATTCGACACGTTTATTAGAAACTTCATTTTCAGGCCCCTCAAATGGCCAAAAACGATTTTTGCTGACTGCCGTATATCGAACATTAACGGCCTGATAAAAACAATCGAAGTGTTAGACTTTAAACAACGCTGGTGGCAAATCAAATGTGACCACAGCTTAGTAAAAGGATAATAGTAAATCACTGCACGCCAGCTGAGTGGTTTGCACGGAGAGGCGATAATTAGAGGCGATGGTTTACCGCGGGAAAACTTGACTGTTTGCTGGGTTCCAACACACGTTCAGCTTACCACAAGCTCACTGGCCATTCCCTGTACGTGGAGCTGTTGCCCTATTTGACTGAGCCAGTAAGACTCCCGCACTTGTAATATATGATGCCTGTTGTTGGTCTGCAGACAACTGACGCGTCGTTACCCAATAGTACACGGCGCAAGAAACGACGGCGTTTTCAAAGGTATGTCGGAACAAAACATTTTCGCGTTATAGCCTACCATCATCTCTCTTGTGTAATACATGACATACGTGGGTTAGCGGCAGTCATACCGCCCCTGCCTCACACACACAAGCGCGCTTGCCTACCATGCGTTTCAAATGCGTTGCAGTACGTTCCTAAACAAGTGTTTTACGAAACAATTCCACGTGCGCCAATTGTGCCAACGTTCAAAAACACCACTTCAGACGAGGTCGGAATGTAGGACACAATGCTCGTAAAAATAATGTTTCTAAGCCCTCCAACACAACTAAAAACAACCTTTACAGTCAGCTGTACCATAGAATAAATAAGTAATAACAGCAGCGAGAAGGACAGCATTTCCTATGTAGCAATATAAACAATACCACGTGGATTAGAGATGTTGATTTATGTAACCACTTGTAGTGCTTGAGATACTGCAATTACAGGGTGTCTACCAGAATGTAAAAGTAAAATTTAGTGACTTTTTGGTGACTTTTTCTTGAAAACTGTTCAAACAGAATTAATTAATAGTGCATCACTGCCGATAATATTTTGATTATGTTTCTTCCAACATAGAGCGCGAAGCATGTCCAATTTTAAAATCTGTAATCAATATATACCTAAATTTAAGTTGTCTTTATGACGATGACTATGATAACTAATATACAAACTAATTATTTATTTTACTTGCACAGTGCACTAGAAATACTAGTAATGTAAACATGCACGTTTGACAAATGATTCGACAAGAATCAAACACACGAAAATAATTTTCGTGACTTATACCAAAATATATTTCAAATTAGTGACTGTTGTGGGACTTTCGTGACCTTTTTCACAATTCGGGACTTTTTCGGGACTTCCGTGACTTTAGTGACCTAGTAGACACCCTGAATTATTATCTATTTATTAAGTTCTAATTTAAAAATTCTAAACATGAAGATTCGAGGCTCAACATCAGATAATAATAACCAACTCTATTACAAGTGACATAATGGAGGTTTTTAACCGATCTTATTGTACCAGCTCTCGAGGCGTACAGGAATGTAAACAAAGTCATGTGGGATTTGAGACATTGGTTTAAACAACCGCTTATACTTCGAAAAATACTGTAATTAGTTTGTATCTCAATTATATATTTATAAATGGTATATTTGACGTTACGTATAGATTTCCTCCCAGATTGTAAAATAGGCCCTACTAAACTGCAGTCTAACCAAACTTCTGCGAACTCCCAACACCATTACAATACGAAGAGAAGACGAGTACGATAAAACTCACGTCTTGCCGCTTGTTACTATTTATTCTGTAGCTGTACCATAAACACGGGTGTGTGCGAAACTGAGATACAAAAGTGCAGCGAACTTTGCTACAGACTTTCCACCAATACAATGACATTGTCACAGTTTAAAGTGCCGTAGTGAAACTGCTCGGCGGGAACCTTGCATGTTAGTTCAGTGCTAGGATCGTTGAGTCGATGTGGCATTTGATACGCGCTTCAAGGTCGCCCTTATAGTTCCGTCACTGCCCCTTCTGAGCCTCTGACGTGCACGTAGGCGACACCCTTAATTCCTCGTCGAACAGTTAGGCATGTGGGAAACTTGGCGGCCACTTCCACTGGTCAGCGTGTCCTCCCTGTATAGTGCTACATTCAGACGTATCCCCACACTCGCCTCATGCCAGCAGTGGTGTGTGGTGGAGGTGTTGCAAGGTAAGCTGTGCTTGTTCGCAACTGTACCAGCCTACTTGCTCATCCACTTCCCAGCCTCCCTGACATAGTTAGTACAGTGGACATCACGAGCCTTGTATATGGACCCGGTAAACTACAGTTTTCAGCTATGTGTTTTTACTTCTGTACTTGTAGTCCTACCAATTTGTCTAATTTTTGTAGACATAAATGGCGACCAAGTTTTGCTCATATGAAACTCTTGCTTTCTGAATAATTGCTTGTTAAAGTAAAACTTTGCATATCACAGTTTTAAATACGGCACTAAAATCAACTGACATACCAAACTGAAATATTTCACACTGAATAATGATGTTGTAGGTTATGAAATATCCTAAATAATACATCAAAATAAAATATTTTTGTATTCCTAAAGAATTTCTTGAAAGTTTTTAATTTTAAATTTAAATTTTAGCATTTTAATGATTACAATATTTGATTTTTTTTTGTTTTTTCCATAGGATACCTTGTAGCGCCTGTCATAGTTATTCGGTGTAAATTATTTCAGAGGGTTGTGGGTAGTGTGGCCATACGCCACTGGGCGCTAGTGTTGTGGAAGTAGAGGCAGTATTAGCTGTCTGTAGTCAACTAACATATCACATACAACTCCAGCAAGGAATAGGGTCGTATCTAGGAAGCTCACACGAAGACCAAAGATATCACAATAACGAGACAAATTAATTCCAGGACGGAGTATCATCGTATCATAAAAGATGGCACAAAATTAACACTAAATAAAACACGTTTGTTATTTTACATAACGAGGCGTGACCAAGCATTGTGTACTTACATACCTTGCCTCCACAATATAAACAACATCCTTTGCCACAAGCGCAAATTTTATTTGAATATCAGCCACTACAAAACTATTTATACTTGTACTGAAATTACAAAAAAAATAATAATATTATTTTTCTACGTTTGATACATACAGTACGTATTAGGTGATGACCTTGAAAAAATTGAATGAAACATAATTAAAAATAACATATTCTTAACTACATGTTTTCAAATCCACTTTTAAAACACCTGCCAAGACCTTTAGGGCAATGTTACACGAGAGTCGCGACATGAGCAAGTATAGAGATTTGCATGCAAGTTTCCGACTTTCACAAACATTTTCAAGTATATTAGTCTCTAAATGCCGTTTTCAGATATGTTGGAGGGCTTAGAAACATCTTTACCGCAAAGAAAGTTTTCATTCACATTGAAAACTAAAGTTAATGCACAATGCGTCAGTATAAAATATTTCAATGTAATTATTTTCGTACGGTTGGTTGCAGTTTTAATAAAGGCGAGTTTACTAAAAAAAAATTAGTCCACGAAGAAAATAAAAAAAAAGTTTTAACTGAACACTTAAAATACTTTCTTTGCGGCTATAACACTTTACAGTAGTTCATATCCAAACAAACTTCGTTGAGTGGCACAGCAAGTGTTAGGGCATCATGGCTGCCTGGAAGACGCGAGCAATAAGGTCGCATCTCGCTGTCACCAACACTCGCCTCGTCGACTCTATGACTCACTTATATTTAGGGACACGAATTGTTGCTGAAAAGATACTTGCCCCACTTTGTTTCAGTATCTTACGTGCACACCTGCAGCTCAACTTCATGATTATTGGCAGAGTGTTTTTGTGCAGAGTTATTATTCATTTGACTGTGCCAAATAACTGCCACACATCACGTCTGTGATTTGCGGGTTGAACCTCCACACGCTGGGTGTTACGGCATCCAATCACTGACCACAAAGCAGAGATGCAGGTGCGCACGTAAGGCACTGAGACAAAGTGCTGCAGAACTATTATCGCGAAATCTCCTATCTCTAGTTGTAAATATCTAGCTAGGCATGGTAGAGCTGTGAGGACACGCAGTGCTGTACTGCTGATATATGACACTACGTGATGACACACACCATCGCACCAGCAAAGACCAGTCTCCCGCTGACAAGACTGCGACATAGAAGGCTCTACCACACGCTTTAATATGCACTGAACTCTATTTCTGGGATACTACCTACTGCAAAGCAGAACGATTCAAAAATTTGATTCAATAAACACTGAAGGTACCACTTCAAAAGTCAGGTTATTACACAATTTGTAAACAAACAATGCATAAAGCAACGTAGCTAGTTGACAAACACCTACCAACTTTCAGACACAAACTTATTCGGTTAAGCAAATACATTAATGTCTTATTATTTTTGTATGTCTTACTTTTAAGTAATAATGAACATATTTATTTTTAATACGGTTTAATACACATATAGAGCTCAATGTATGTTCTGAATTAATAATGTAATAAAAACGTCTTATTTGTTCTTAAATATTTTGAATCAAGAAAATTTGAAACATGTTCCAAACGAAAACTCTATGAATTGAAAGACGAAATGGCCGCAGTTATGAAGTCACATAGCATTCAAGAAACTCGGGAGAAAATTGAAGATAAAGTTGTGAAAGAACCTTTAGTGTTGTGTGTTCAATACTTGGTTAGCTGTCTCGTAAGGGCAAACTTTCCCGTTCAGACATTTTCCGCGATTATTATTTTCCAATACTAAACAAGAACCGATATCAAAATAAAACAAGCAGTTTTGTTTTGAAATTGTTTTCACCGGGACAGCTAATTATTTGAAGACAGAAATACGTCGATTATGAAAAATTTCGGTACTGCAGGATTGGGTTAATATGATTAAATAATTACAACAAAATTATGTGCACAAAATATGCATTAAAAACAATTTTTTTCTTGATAGGCGAATTAATACTGTTTAAAATGTTGATTCTATTTATCCCATTTGACGGTAGTTAAATAATGAGCAAAAACGATCGTATTTACTGCATTAGAAACATTAGCCAACATTGTGGAAATCGTCATAAACAAAACTGCCAAGCAGATGTTTTTTTTTTTTTTTTTTTTTGTCTTCTCACGTTTACACTTAAAAATATAATTATGGCAAAAAAAAGTATAAATATCGGAGCACAGTCTGGTACTGAGTACTGTCGCGGTTCTTTGTTATTTCAAGCAAACATTTGTGTTTGCGCGCGCCTTGAAGTGTAACACACACCTCGAGCGGTATTTTAATATTGTTGTGACAACTAGCACAACAGCGGTATTTCAACATGCACGTAGTGATGCTACATTCCAACTACGGGACTTGTGACAACCCTATCATGTTATTACTGGAAAGTGTGTACCAAAGTTCACAGCAGGTCCCTTCAGTAGTTTAGTTTCAATCTGAGCAGTAGATTTTGTGACATAGCTGCGTGAAAAGGCCGTTGTTAGCCATGTTGGATGGTCGTAATGATTTGAAAGTACTTCATAAACCTTTCATGAAACGTATTTTCTTTTCGCAGATATATAGGTAGGCCTACATTGAGAGTACGTAAGATAGTTTTCCCAATAAACGCAAATTTCTAACCCACAGCAGCATAGTTCGGCAGTCACAGGCCGCGAGGCACTGGAGCGGTAAGGGCGTGCTGGCACGCACAGCGGATATATTATAGCCTCTACGGCCCTGAACTAACGTGACGTACAGCACATACACCGTCCCCTCGCCTCTTGCGCTTATTTCAAGACGTATTACCAACATAAAATTATGTTTCCCCTGCAATGGGATCTTCCCGCTTAAAGATGGCAGAAAACGGGCTATCTGTCTGTCTTCGCCTTCATGACAGGCTCATTACCAACTCGGCTACAAAAACCTTCTTAAACGCTATTCGCGCGCACAGACGAAACTCACATAACATTATCAGGACTGTTAAATGGCACAAGCTCGGCACACCGGCGCAGTGTGCACGATGCAGTAATGCAAGCTAACATTGGCTGCTCTCCGTTCAGTAAGCACTATTGTTTTATTTATTTATTAGTGACCACGTTCAACCCAAGGCTGTTTTA
Source organism: Medauroidea extradentata (assembly GCA_003012365.1). Classification (NCBI taxonomy): domain Eukaryota; kingdom Metazoa; phylum Arthropoda; class Insecta; order Phasmatodea; family Phasmatidae; genus Medauroidea; species Medauroidea extradentata. The sequence continues at coordinate 5,717 of PNEQ01116598.1, read as the reverse complement.
CAATTGGTACATTATTTGTATTCACCGACACATATATTAATAACAAAGATTTAACATGACGTACAACTACGCAGCTACACGTGTGGACAGTAAAGAGAGTTTAGTTGAGGCCAGGGGTAATGTGGTGTGTTGACCGTGAACAAGGTATATACGTGGAGGGAAGGGCAGTTGCTGCCAGGACAGAGACGGAGAGAGTTATTCTCGGCCTGCTAGTGACGTAACAACTATCTCCTCAGATAAACACAGCCACAGCTGAGCTACCTCCTCTTTATATACTGTACCTACCACGTGTCTCTTATCAACATTCAAGTGCGAAAATACGTTTCGTTAGGTTGGGTAAGGTCAGTCAGGATATGTTAGAATAATTAGGGTTTTAAGTTAGGTCGCAAATTGTTGGGTTAGTTGGAATAAGGTTGGATTTATTTTTGTTGGGTGAGGTTTAGGTTGCGTTATGGTGCAGCATAGTGCACGTCGGTGCAGCATATTGAACGGGTTAGGTTAGAGTCAAGTCGAATCAGGGTAGGTTGGGTAAGGTTATGTCGGTTAAGGTTAAAATTAAAACGGGTTTGGTTTGGGTTATGTGGGGTTACATTAGGTTGCAAATAGTGCAGCTTAGCGCAAGTCAGTGCAGCCTAACGCAAGTCAATGCAGCCTAGTACAAGTTAGTGCAACCTAGTGCAAGTTAGTGCAACCTAGTGCAAGTTAGTGCAACCTAGTGCTAATTAGGTCAAGTTGTGTTAGAATTGGGTTGGCTTGAATTGGGTTAGGTTACAAAGGGTTAGATTATATAGGGTGATATAATGTCGGGTCAGTGGAGGTCGGATAAGGTTAAGATTAAAATGGGTTAGGTAATGTAAGAATACAGTATGTTGCAAATAATGCAGCCCAACGTTCTTAGTGAAGACCAATACAAGCTAGTGTAGATTGGTGGAATTTCAGCTTAGTGCATATTAGTGCAGCTTAGTACACATTGGTGCAACCTAGTGCTCACTGGTGCAGCAGTGTGCACTACTGTAGACTGGTGCAAGTTACTGCAGGCTAGTATTTGGTTAGGATTGGCAAGGGTTAGAATGGGTTGGGTGAGGTTACTTTAAGTTAGATTAGGGTGGTTTGAATTGGGTTAGGTTTGGTTAGATTAGGTTTGATTTTGTTAAGGTTGGAAGGTGTGAAGTTGGTTCAGTTTCGGTTAGGTTGGGTAACATTTTGGGTTAAGTCAGGTTATGTTAGATTGAGTTATAAGGTTTAAGGTTAAGATGCATCTGGTTAGGCATCCCGGTGCAAATTAGTGCAAGTTAGTGCATCCTAGTGCAAGCGAATGCAGCCTAGTGCAAGCGAATGCAGCCTAGTGCAAGCGAATGCAGCCTAGTGCAAGTTAATGCAACCTAGTGCAAATTAGTCAGGCCTGTGCAAGTTGTTGCAGGCCTGTGCAAGTTAGTGCAGGCGTGTGCAGGTTAGTGCAAGTAGTTGTGTCTGTAACCAGTTAGGTTAGGCTGGGTTGGTTTAGGTTGGGATAGGTTAGGTCGGGTTAGGAAGGGTTATATTAGGCTGGGACAGGTTAGGTTGGATTAAGTTGAGTTACATTCGGTAGGTTGGGTTAGGTTATGATAGGTTGTGTTAGGTTAGATAGAGTTAGGATAGGCTGCGTTAGGTTAGGTCTGGTTAGGTTGGGTTGTGTTGGTTTGGGTAGGTTGGTGTATATTGTGTTAGGTTGGGGTCTGATTGGTAGGGGTTAGTGACGGACAGGTTGGGTTATTTTAGTTTGGTTAGTTCGGTTGGGTTAAGTCAATAAGGTTACACTGGGTTAAGTTATAATGTGTTAGGTAAGCAGAGTCGTAGCCAGAATTAGTATTTATGTGGTTGGAGGAGAGGGGAGGGAGAAGGTGTTTCCCGAACCCAGGGTTCTTATAAAGTAACACTGAGTCCTCTAATAAAGAGGATATTCCAAGTGCACAATGGTGCCTTTCAAACAGTTTCCATACGGAAAAAATGAGGGGAGGGGGGTCTGGACCTCATTGAAAACCCCCCTTTCCCTTCTCATCTGAAAACGTCCCTAAGATAAAATAATGTTGGTTTGGATTTTTGTAGGGTTGGGTTATGTCGGGTGAGGTATTTTTCAAGGTGCGTCAGGTATTCTTTCGTAGGTTGTATGGATTGATGTCGGTGTCGGTTGTGTAAAGTGTGGGTTAGGTTAGTTTCTGTTGGTTTAGGTTTGGTTGAGTAGGTTTGGAATTGGTTTGATTGGGTAGGTTTGGAATTGGTTTGATTGGTGGTTTGTGTTATGTTGCATTAAATTAAGTTGGTTCTGTGTATGTTCCATAGTGTTATAGGTTGTATGTTAAATAGTGTTGGTTGAGTAAGTTGTTTGTTTAGGTTAGTTTAAGGCAAGTTATGTAGTTTTATGTAGGGTCAAGTTATGGTAGGCAAGGTTGTGGAATATTTAGTTAGGTTACAGTATGTTAGATTAAGGTACATAACTTCTTGATAACAGTAGGTAAAGTTAATTATGTTAGGTCAGTGTCATTTAGTTTGGGTAGCCTAAGCTTAGGTTAGGGTAAGTTATGTTAAGTAAGGTTAGGTTGTGCAGGGCTAAGTTCGGTACGGGTAGGTTATGTTGGTTATCCCAGGGTCGACCGTTAAGGTCGTATATGTATGTAGGTTAAGGAGGTTAGGTTGGGTGGGATACGTTATGTTGGTAAGTTACAGTAGGTTTGGGTATACTATGGTAATGTTTGGTTTGGGATTATTACGCTAATGTTAGTTTTGAGTTAGTTTATGTAGGGGTTGAGGAGGTACGGTAGTTTTGATAGAGTACGGGTAGGTGGAGGAAAATTAAGGTCGGATTGTAAATATAAAATCACTTGTTCATGAGAAAAACGGTTAATGACATTTTCGTGCTCCTTATTCGTAAAGCAGAACACATCAATGAGCGAGAGATTATGGTCAGCGCTTAACATCAAGGTCTCCAGCGCTGGTGAGGGTGACATGAGGTGAGTATGGAGCAGCGCAGGAATGAACGGGCGGGGGAAACGGGAGATCCCTGAGAAAACCCGCCGACCAACGGCATCGTCCGGCACGATTCCCACATGCGAAAATCCGGGGACAGACCTCGCCGGGAATCGAGCCCGGATCACCTTGGTGGGAGGTAAACGGTCTGACCATTCGGCCACCGCGGCCCTAAAAACAATTACAAGTATGTATGACTTAACGTCATAACACACTATATATATATATATATATATATAGAGAGAGAGAGAGAGAGAGAGAGAGAGAGAGAGAGAGAGAGAGAGAGAGAGAGAGAGACACTTACAAAACCATACGTGTTCACGAAAATCCGAAATCGAGTTAAAATACCGATCGTGCTTTGTAAAAACGGCGCTATCATAAAAAATACAGATTTTTCGGGAAGTTAAAACTTTAATTAAATGCATTTTATTAAATTTTGGGTTTGTTTGCACCACAATGAACACTGATTTTATTTATAAATTAACAATAAACATTCGTGGAGCTGACATTCCTTCAAATGTAACCATAATAAAATAACATATTTTTGTAGGTATAGTCTGTCTCATGTAAGTATTCCATATTTTGACAGTTCACTTCTCAGAAGCGTGGCTGTAAACAGGATTGTGTAGGCAGTGCTTTTCCAGGAAGTAAGGCAGGTTTAAAGCTCCAAACAATGGACCTGCCAGACACATTTCTCAGAAGATAAATGTCAAAATATGGAAAAGTTACATGAGACAGACTATAACGAATGTTTTACATATTTGGCCTTGGGCAATGTTTTTTGGCTGCTGCATACGACCGTCTGTTAAGCTGTTTTTACACTGTTGTTATAAAGAGACAGTTTAAACAAACACTTATTAATAAATTGTCAATTCACACAGCGGCCCATTGCGAAAGCGACACGAACTTACAGTGATATGAATTCTAGTTTATATTCAAATGAAAAAGCAAATTATTCACGTTTCTACACACAGTTGACTATAACTAAGCTAATGTTATATGTGCAATGTATGAAGAGATTCCCGTGAGAGTAGATAATGCGAGATGGGCGGACGTCGGAGAACTACCCACATCACTGATAGGGCAGGTTGCCAAATGTACCACGAGCCCACGTCCTGGGACAAGGCCAGCCACTAACACAATACTACAGTAAGACCTGCAAGGCAATATTTCCCTTTGGTTACTTTCATCTACGCACATGTGCTGCTATCTGTGCACATTCCACAAGAAACTCATACATAGTTATCTATTATCATATCGATTCTCGCAACACATGCATCTGAAAAATCGATCAAATTACGTCTCTAAATTATACGTATGCGGACGCACAGTGTGCGCCGGCAGGGGCGTCATTTAGGAGGGGAGTACATAGGGGTAAAATGTCACCCCTGGATTTAGAATTTTAAGTGTATAATATATAATTTGTATTTTGATATTTAAATAATGCTAACTTAAGCACATAAAACTGAAGTTTTATTATTAATGTTTCTAATTTATTCATGCTTAGTTAATAAAAAAAGATACAAGGTCATAGTCGTTGAAAAAATATCCCCCCCCCTTTCCCAAAGAAAAACCTGAAATGACGCCCCTGAGTGTGGCCAATAGGGATCCAGGATTTGTTCACTACGTTAAGGCCTAAACACAATCGAATACTTTTAACATATGGCTCTACGTTTCCGTTACTTTGAGTATTCCGTCAATACACAAACCAAACGTGAAGTTAAAAGTAACGGCAGTTGAAAAACGATTGCGAATCTGTTTTTCAAACGGACATATTGTCACGTAAATCATTACATCTTTGCCGTAAAAGCATATCACGTCAATATTGCAAAAATAAGCCCAATTAGTAAAACATTTCCCATTTATTATAATATTTTTCAGAACAAAAGCAACGCCGCCTATTGACAAAATTTATAAAGTCCATTAGCGAATACTTAGCTAACGCCATTTGGAAGGATTTCCGAATACACCTGAGACACGCCCGTTACATTTTACATGAAATCCCAGTACTGGAGAATAAAGCCATACTCAGAAATAAAACATACAAAATAAGCTTGTTCGTTGTGAACTGCCATCTTGACTGACTTTAGCCTTCATCGGAAACGTAAAGACAAGGCATCTTGACCTTAGATTAGGTAAGGTTAATTCTTCTACAGGTTGGAAAGAAAATCTATTTTCTTATGAGAGAACTTGGTACAGGGAACATTTCTGCCGCTAGTTTCACTGCTGTCACTAATGTACCAGAAAAATACCAAGCCGTACTAAATGAAATGTAAATGAACATAAAAACGATACAAGTAATTTCATATAATTTTTAAGTGAAAAAAAATTCTGCGTTTTAAATGATCAACTTAATTATCTTAAAATTCAGGGAAGCTCTGTGATTGGTCAGTTTACATTCATTACCGGTCCCAGTGCTCAAGCGGCAGAAATGTCACAGGGAAAATGTCTGCCATTTTTATAACCTTGCGACGCTTTTGTTGTATGGTACTCGTTCGCGACCGGCGTTTGGTGATAATAAGAGGTGTCGCTGCTCTGTCTCTTACGTGATTAATGCTGGATGATTGGGTTCGTATTTAGTAATGTTGTAGTATGCCCGGCTAGCTTTAATTGAAATAAAATAACAAAGAAGTTTCTTTTTAAATCGGCCTAAAGGGACTCACGCACTGCGGGTTGCGTCACGAGAGGTATATACTTATAGTTTATTTCGACGA